>MU753566.1:24334-45629 GCA_026770625.1 Nicotiana glauca
GCAAAATTGCCCTATGCTATCGCGGAAGAAGGATTGCGATCGCATAGGGTCAGGTCTGGTAAGCATTGCGATCGCATGCAATGTTATGCGAACGCATAGGGAAAAAAATAGGCAGTCCAGGTCTGGACTCTAACGATGTGCGAACGCGGAGTGTAGATTGCGTTCGCGTTGGAGGAACTGGCAAACCTATGCGATCGCGGAAGGGGTAGTGCGATCGCATATATGGATTTGAAGACCCCTAATTTTTGCTCTATGCGATCGCGGCCCTTCCTATGCGATCGCATAGAAGGAATCACTGGGCACAGACCAACAGCAGATTTTCTGCAATTTCTTAAGTGTAAAACATCCTGGGACACTTTCGAAACACTTCCGAGCCCTCGGGGCTCCTAACCAAACACACACACTAACTCAATATCATCCTACGAACTTGCTCGAGCGATCAAATNTCCAACTTTAGACATTTAGGTCCGAAGCACGTCAAACGACATCCGATTTCGACCAAACTTGACAGGAAGCGCTTAAACAATATATAAGACTTGTACCGGGCGTCGGAACCAAAATACGAGCCCGATACCATAGTCTTTTAATCAATTTTCATTTTAATTTTCCTTAATAATTTCAGAAAAATAATTTAACAGAAGAATTCTTTTACTTAGGTTCTAGACCTCGAATTTTGACTCCGAGCACATGCCCGAGTCCCATATTTTTCTACGGACCTTCCGAGACCGTCCAATCTCGGGTCCGGGTCCGTTTACCAAAAATGTTGATCAAAGTCAACTATAATCATATTAATATCAAAATTCTTCAAATTTTTCATAGAATTCACATATTTCAACATAGAAATTTTCTGGCTACGCGCTCGGACTGTGCATGCAAATCGAGGCGATAGAAAATGAGGTTTTCAAGGCCTCTGAAGCACATAACAGATGAGGAAAACAGGTGATGACCCTTTGGGTCGTCACAAAAGCAATTGTGTGTGTGATTCAAGTAGATGCTCCAATGAGAGTTAAAGCTGCCAATGGGAGTAACTTGATGAGTTATCACTCTTGCCCTCAGTTCAAGTGGAAAATGCAAGGCATTGAATTTGAGCACAAACTAAGAATGTTAGACATTGGGGGATGTGATATAGTTTTAGGAGTAGATTGGATGAGAAAGCACAATCCTATATTATTTGATTTTATTGGATATATACTACATGTCAGTGTGAAGGGAAAGAGAGTAGAACTGAAAGTTTTTTCTGAAGAGGGTAGGTTACAGAGTATGTGCTGCAGGGGTAAAGCAGCTACTCAAGAAGGGCCAACTGTTATGGGCTCATCTCTTCACAATTACTGCTCAGTGTACTACAGAAAGAAGAGGTATACCTGAACAAATTAGAAGGTTGCTGACTGAATTTCCAGGAGTTTTTGTTTAGCCAAAGTCTCTGCCACCACAAAGGAGTCATGATCACTTCATCCCTCTCAAATCAGGTGCAGCTCTAGTCAGCATTAGGCCCTACAGGTATAACTATTTTCAAAAGAATGAGATAGAAAAATAAGTGACTGACATGCTTATTAGTGGTACCATTCAGCCTAGTCAATCTCTCTTCTCCTCACCAGTGTTATTGGTTAAAAAAGGATGGTAGTTGGAGGTTTTGTATAGATTACAGAGAATTAAACAAAATGACTGTGAAAGACAAATTTCCTATACCTCTAGTAGATGATCTCATGGATGAATTAAATGGTTCATGCATTTATTCAAAGATTGATTTGAGGGATGGTTATCACCAGATTAGAATGAAGGAATCTGGCATATACAAGACTGCATTTAGGACTCACTTGGGACATTGTGAGTTCAAGGTTATGCCATTTGGGTTAAATAATGCATCTGCTACCTTTCAAAGTTTAATGAATCATGTATTTAGGCCTTTCCTTAGGAAATTTGTGTTGGTATTCTTTGATTATATATTGGTGTACAGTCCTTCAGTGGAGAGTCATGTTATGCATCTTAGGCAGGTATTAGAGGTGTTGCAGAAAGAGAAATTGTATGCTAAGTTGTCTAAATGTGCTTTTGGTCAAAGTCAAGTGGAGTATTTGGGACATATTATTTCAGGCCAGCGGGTAGCTACTGACCCTGCTAAGATTGAGGCCATGATCAATTGACCTGTTCCTAGATCTATTAAGGATCTTAGAGGGTTTTTGGGTCTTACTGGTTACTACAGGAGATTTGTCAAGTCTTATGGAATTATCAGACCCCTCACCAATTTACTGAAGAAGAAGTCATTTTAGTGGTCTAAGGAAGCTGAAACAACCTTCAATCAGCTAAAAACAACCATGTCTTCAGCTCTTGTTTTAGCCTTGGCTGACTTTACTAAGCCATTTATTATAGAAACTGATGCTTGCTCTACAGGTATGGGGGCTATTTTAATGCAAGAAGGTCGACCCATAGCTTACTTAAGCAAGGCCTTTTCAGTACAGAACAGGGGACTATCAACTTATGAGAAAGAATATATGGCAGTTTTAACTGCAGTGGAGAAATGGAGACACTATTTATAGGGAGGTCATTTTATTGTAAGGACAGATCATCAAAGCCTTAAGTACTTGCTAGAACAAAATATTACCATAACTTTACAACAAAAGGGATTGACGAAGCTTCTAGGCCTTGACTATGAGGTACAGTATAAGAAAGGCACTGAAAATAGGGTAGCTGATGCCTTGTCAAGAAGACAAGATCAGGAGTCCACCTTACTGGCAATCTCTACTGTTCAACCTACTTGGTTACAAGAGATTAGTCTCAGCTATGAAGAGGATCCTATTGCTTTAACATTATTGAGTGAACTAGCTGCCTCTTCAGGCAGTGATTCAGATTATTCATTACAACAATGAGTCATCAGGTATAAACACAAAATCTATGTGGAAAGAGGAACTAATCTAAGGAGTAAGATTTTAGAAGCAATGCATCAATCACCTCTTAGTGGTCATTCTGGGCAGGAAGGTACTTATAGGAGGGTGCAGCTGATTTTCTATTGGCCTAACATGAAATCAGAGATCTTTAAATGGGTGAGTGAATGTGATACTTATCAGAGGATCAAGTCTGAAAATGTGCACACCCCAGGGTTATTACGACCCCTTCCTATTCCAGAACAGGAGTGGCAGGATATATCTATGAATTTTGTGGAGGGCTTACCTTTCTCTACAGGAAAGAAATCTGTGCTAGTTGTGGTGGATAGGCTGTCCAAGTATGGACAGTTCTTAGCTTTAAAACAACTATTTTCAACACAAGAGGTGGCAGAACTATTCATGAAGGAGGTGCATAGGTTACATGGACTTCCTAGGTCTATTGTTTCAGACAGAGGATCCGTTTTCACTAGTCATTTTTGGCAGCACTTATTCAAAATAATGGGAACTAAGCTTAATATGAGCTCAGCCTATCACCCTCAGTCGGATGGGCAGACTGAAAGACTCAATCGATGTTTAGAGACCTACTTACGAGCTATGGTGTTTGAGAATCCTAAACACTGGGCTAGATGGCTACCACTGGCAGAGTGGTGGTATAATACTAATTTTCATAATTCTCTTAAAGTCATTCCCTTTGAAGCCCGTTATGGTCACCCCAACTCAACTACCATTGGGAGATTTACCACATACACATCAAGGCCCAGCTGGGTTAAATCTAACCCAACGACAACATATGCTACAAGTACTACGTGACAACCTTGTGCAAGAAAATGCACATATGAAATTTTATGCAGAGCGACTCCGTTCTGAACGAGTCTTGGAGGTAGGGGACTAGGTGTACCTCAAACTACAACCCTATCAACAGTCATCTATCGAAGTGAGAAGAAATGTCAAGCTTAGTGCTCGATTATTTGGTCCTTAAAAGGTTTTGTAGAAGATTGGTGAAGTGGCATATGTTTAAATCTACCACTAGAATCACGCCTCTACCCAGTCTTTCATGTGTCCCAGCTCAAACGGCGTATTGGACCATCAATATGCCCTCAGCAGCATCCACCAGCTTGTGACAGTGAAGGTCATATTTTGATTTAGCCAGTTGCCATTTTACAGATGCGTGTGGTTAAGGAGAACAATGCCGCTGCAGTCAAAATTTTGGTTCAGTGGACAAATTTGCACAAAGAAGATGCGACTTGGGAGGATTGGGGCTACATCAAAAGCCATTTTCCGGCGTTGATCGCTCAACAACGACCTTGAGGGCAAGGTCTCTTTCGAAGGGGAAGATATTGTAATGTTCAGACAAGAAAGGAAAGTGTCGATACAAACAAGGAAATAGGGCATAGCTGAAGTGGGAGAATTGGGTTGTCTTACTGAGCTTCACGTATTGGGCTTTCAGAAGAAGAGTATTGGGCCTTGGGGTCTTTATTCAATTAGTCCAATTAATAGTTGAATTAGTTAGTTAAATAACACATTAGTAGAGTAGTTGGTCAATAACAGAATCCTAACTACTTTCTCTCTCTATCTTTTCTCCTATCTTCTTCCTCTTCTTCCCTCTAAACTCCAATTCTATTTCTTCTGAGTTCCTTCATGTCAGTTGAAGTACAGATTGTAATGGTTGAATCGTGATCAATAAAGCTTAGTTCCTTTTCGAATTTTATTTTTCAATTAAGTACATTACACAAATAAATTCATGAAAGCCTGCATCATCCTATATTCGAGAAATACACTGCTCCAGCCCTCAAAACACGGAGATTACCAGGAGAAAGGAATCAAGGAAACAAACAGAATTATACCCGAATCATTTTATCAACAAAATTATGTTTCTTCGTATTTATATTGTGATAGTAATTTATTTTTATATCTCAAATAATTTGTTACAAATACCTGCTATGTAAATATCACTGTTAAATTTGTACGTGATAGTCTCAATTTCTAGGTCAAAATTGGGGACTCGAGATTCATGGTGAACTCTAAGATATCAAATTTTAAAATCCATGGGAAAAATGTTATTGAATTTTATCAAAAAAATTATCGGTACCGATGAATTTTATCCGAATCCGAGGTACCCTCAATTTTGTAAAATTTCCGGTGGGGTTTCTATGATGATTTGAGCTTTTTTTATAGTGGTTGATTTGGAGCGAAACGGAGTCAAATAGCCATGAATGCCAGGTCAAATAGTTTTGTGAGCTTTTACAAATTTATTTTAATGAGAAATTTACTTTTACACAAAAGAACTATCTTTAACACATAAAAGATCTAAAAAAATACTTTATATTTTAATATTTTTTAAATCAAAATGATCACTTTATTCACTTGCTTTAGACACTTTTGTTACACTCTTTTTCGTCCAATTCAATCAAGTTAATGCACATAAACTTGGTCAACAATCAAAAAAAATTTCATAAGTATATTGATAAAGTTGAAGTGCCTAAATAGAATTTAGTGGATCGCGGGTAAAGGGGCCAAAATGTTAAAATGAAACAAGTAGAGGGTGTATCGGCTATTCTGCCCTATCCAGCTGAATCTTTATCATACTCCTTCTACTACTATTAATTATGCGAAAAATAAAGAAAATTACAGAGCCTTTATATGAGAGGCTTCTCATTTTAATTTATCTGTCACCATTTAATACATGAACATCATGGCAGTAACTGCTTTCTTCATTAATGCAAAAGAAGGATTGGGCGATTATTGACCATAAGAACAACAAGGACATCAAGCAGTAGAATTTAATATAAATAGTAATATTCCACCAGAATGAATATTACTACATCTTTGACAAATTGATAATAGTCTCTTATAATCATCAACATTCATAAAATTCTTTGAACTCTGTGACTCAACAGTGCATTATACTTCCCCTCAGTAAATACATGCAGCTTATAATTAATAGCAATGGTGTGAATGACAAATGAATTCAGAGGCGGATTCACGTGTAAGGGCATGGGCACGGGCACGTGCACCCATGCTCCCCTCGTTAGTTTGTGTACCACAAGGATATTTTCCGGATAAAATACTTAATTTTTCACGTGGGAATTCATGGTCAAAAGATTATTTGGTGCAGCGGTAGCTTTGTAGTGCACCATTGACCCCCACATCTAATGTTCGAATCCACTCCCTTATCTTTCATTTCTAAGCCATTTTTTTATTTCTATTTCTCTTTTTCGTTCTTTTCTGTTCTGTTCAAATCATATGCCCTGTTTTTTTTCTTTTTTTCCATGCATTCTTCTCTTTTTTGGTTTACCCTTTGATATATCCTTGAATTAAATATTGAGTTTAACACTTGCAACTATAAATAATGATGCTATTATTGATAGTTCTCCAAGGTAAGTTTTAGCTAGCGTTTGGCCATAGATCCAAATTTATTTTGAAAAATCTGATTTGGGTGAAGTTTGGTTTGAAGATGAAAATGTGTTTGGACATACATTTTCAAAATATATTTTCCAACTTTATTTTGAAAAAACATGTATATAATTCCCAAGTTTTGGGATTTTGGCCCAAATTCAGCTCAATAGCTGATTTTGGAATTTGAAATTTTTGATTTGGGATTTGGCCAAAATATGAGCAAAATTTATGGCCAAACATGAGTTTTGAAAATAAATCTCAAATTTATTTTGGCAAAACTTATGGCCAAACGGGGCCTTAGAAAACCAAATCAAACGCTGAGTCGAATAATGGTGCACCCATCCTGCTGAAATCCTGGATCCGCCTCAAATGATATACTAATTTTCAAGTGTGCAATAATGAGTCGTCATGTTTCGGGGGAGAGGCGAGGGAATTGACAAGTATATTTTCCTAAACTATATATGAGGTAGTAAATGAGTGCTTTAATAAATTTTCTAATTGCTAAGAGAGAGAAAACGACAAAGTTACGCATTTTATCCATATATGTAAAACTTTTGTATGAGTTTTAACATAAAGTTTGTTGAAACTAGAAAAAAAGAGTATTTCAAGTTGTATCAAAACTAATTTTTGAAAGTTAAAGTTGTATTTGGATATGCATTTTATTTGAAAAGAAGTTGAAGTTTTGTAAATAGAAGAAAAAATTTCACCCAAAAGCTATCCTAAATTAGTTTTTGGGGACTTAAATACAACAACAACAATAACAACAATCCAGTAAAATCCCACACGTGAGATTTGGGGAGGGTAATGTGTACGAAGACCTTACCCCTACCCCGAAGAGGTAGCGGAAACTTGAAATAAAATAAAAATATTATAAATCATAATAAGGAGTTTCAGAAAGTGGGAGCACAAAATAAGGAGTTTTCTTTCTAGTATGGAAGGAGGCATAATCTCCAGGCATGGAAAATTACCTCGGAATTATTAAAATACGCTTTGTATACTATAAATCATAATTATGAAAATTACATTAAAGTTTTTTAAAATTAATAAAACCTCTGAAACTAATATACATACATACTGATATGCATAAATAAGAAATTCGAAAATATAAAGATATCATCAGATACAAATCAACCATAAAATCATGACACTTCAAACATTAACCGGAAAAAAACTTGGGAAATTATCAGCTATGTCCATTTATAAGTAGTTCATTACAAAAATTGGTAAATTGATAAAATATTAGTACTAATATTAGCCAAATTAGCCAATTAGCTATTTGTAGCAAAAAAATATTAAATTTTTGCTTTGTTTTGAGTGGATGTTATTAGAATAGATTGAGAACAACTTAAGGAGCTTGAATCTCAGTTTTGTGATGATTTGGTGAAGTTTTGGGTGGTTTGAATTGAAAATTCGAAGTAAAAGGTGAACATGAAAAAAATTTATGTGTATCACACTTTGTATCATTTGTTTATCATATGTATATCATATTTGTATCAATTGTGTATCACATGTATATCCATGTATACCTGTGTGTGAGATATATGCGTGATACATGTGTCGCAGAAGACTTTTTTGAACTCGATATAATTACAGATATTGATATAGAACTAGTCCAAATCACCTCCAATCTTCCTCAAATTTTGTATATTGACTTATCTATATATTTTCGATGAATTTCAATTATACCCATTGAAAAAGTTCCTTTTTTGTTTAGATTTTTGGAATATTGAACAGATTTTTGTATTTCATCACCTTATTTGCTACGTCGTCCATAGAATTTTCTTTCCGTCTTGTATCTAATATTGCTAATCACGCTTAAAAATATGGATGGTGATTTTTGAATATGATTCTTTTAGAAAAAGAACCCCATTATTTTATTTTTTAATTTTTATTGGCTAGTTTTGGTAAGTGTATGACTAATGACTAGAGGTTGGTAAGTTGAGATTTATTTGAAATATTTCAATAAGTTTCCCAAAAAACTTTCATTACTAAAATGAGTAACATCAAGCTACATATAGGACCTCTCAATGAGATAATAAATCAAAAACCCTTTTTTTAATTAATATAATGTAAAAGAAAATATTTAAGTAGGAAAGTGTACGGAATGATACGTTAATATTGATAATGATATATGGATACTCTGTCTTGTTAGGGCAAAATCTGAGATCAAGACAAACTATGGGTCTTCAGACAGTGACCTCACAAATATAACCAATTAAATTAATGTCGCTTTTCACCTTTACCTTAAAGTTTTTGTAAATTTCTTAAAACTCCTTTTTGATATATATATATATATATATATATATATATATATATATATATATATATATATATATAAATTTCACAAATAATCATATAACTACGATATTTTTTCATTAAAGAAATATAACTTTGTTTTCTCATACAAAAGTAATAAAACTTTCATTACTTTACTCAGAAAGTCATAGTTAATCGACAAAGACAATTCTCCGGTATTTTTTTGTATTCTATCATTTTCTTATTTTTTAAATTTAGTCTAATAAATTATGACTCAATTAAAATATAGCAGCAAAAAGTACCTAAAAATCAGTTGTACGCGCATGTATTCACATGTATTCGAGCCTTGTATTCATGAATACAATAACAAAAAATGCCTAAAATCGGGGCAGTCCAGTTGTGCGCATGTATGCACATGTATTCTTGTTGTTGTATTCATGAATACAACAATAAAAAGTGACTAAAATTAGGGCAATCTAATTGTATATGCATGTATTTGTGCCATGTAGTCATGAATGCAGGAGCAAAAAGCGTCTAAAATTAGGGCAGTCCAGCTATACGCGCATGTATTCACATGTATTCCCGCTGCTATATTAATGAATACAACAATAAAAAGTGCCTAAAATTAGGGCAATCTAATTGTATATGCATGTATTTGCGCCATGTAGTCATGAATGCAGGAGCAAAAAGCGTCTAAAATTAGGGCAGTCCAGCTATACGCGCATGTATTCACATATATTCCCGCTGCTATATTCATGAATACAACAATAAAAATGCATAAAATCAGAGCAGTCTAGTTGTACGTGCATATATTCACATGTATTCACGCCATGTATTCATGAATACAGTAACATCAGTCACCTTAAAATAATTTGGTTTATAATAAATAGGGCCACGGGCGGACTTAGAGCATTGAATACAGGTTCCTGAAAATTCAGTAACTCTTGCATAGACCTTGTATTTATATTAAAAAATTTACTATATATTTATAATTAAATATCTAACTGTGAACCAAGTTATTATTGCATATAAATTTAAAATTATGATAGAAACCCATAAGAATCAAATCTTGGATCCGCCTCTGAATAGAGTGTATATATTTGCTATATGATGTAAAATTTCCTATTTTAATTGAGTCATAATTTATTAGACTGAATTTTAAAAAAAATTGGTAGAATACAAAAAATTACCGTAGATGTCTTTGCCGGTTAACTATGACTTTTAGAGGAAAGTAGTGAAAGTTTTATGACTTTTGTGTGAAAAAATAAAGTTATATAACTTTAGTGAAAAAATATCATAGTTATATGACCATTTGTGAAATTTACCCATTTATATATTGATAGACAAACTATGGGTCTTTGTCAGACACCGAGCACTTGGCATATTTAGAGGGTGTTTGGCTAAGCTTATAAGCTGGTCAAACTGGCTTATAAGTACTTTTTGGCTTATCTACGCGTTTGGTAAAATTAAAAGTGTTTATAAGCCAAAAGTCATAAGTTGGTCTCCCCCAACTTATCAAATTTCAGCTTATAAGCACTTTAAGTTTGGCCAAAATATTTATTATTCTATCCCTAAAATACTTCTTTTTAAAACAAAACTCTTCGTATATCCAGTTCTTCAGCTGCATATTATTAATTTCAGCACTTTTATCCAAACACGTAATTGTTTATTTTTTAAATCAACTTCAACACTTAAAAGTATTTTTCAGCACCTAATGCTTATCAGCTACTCTAAAGCAGCTAAGCCAAACGGACTCTTATACTTTTTTTTCATGTACGGACTTATAATTACGTGACATGACAAATCAAGACATTTAAAAGTTCAATTATTCCGCAATTTAGACAAAAATAGAATGCTTGTTCTACAAACATGACATGGATGTTGGAACTCACAAATCACAATTAAGTGGTCATTCTCGCTCATAATAAAGACAAAGTCGGAAATTCCCTACTAATTAGTAAAAACAATGTACAATATATTCTAATGAAAGGCATACCGTAAATGTGTGTCTCTGTGTGTATTTCCTTCAACTATTTAAAGGTTTCGATTTGTAAAACGATTAATCAGAGTCCATTACTTAAATGATCAGTTGACTATCACTAAAGTTTTTTTCTTTCGTTTGCAACAGAAAAGTTACTCAACTATATCTATAACACTTAGAAGGTTATTCAATTAGATTTCTCGAATTTTTGTTTGTCAAATACCTATTTTAACCTCTAAATTATCAACTTTTGTCTCTCTTTTTTTACTTTAGGAAAAAAAATAAAAGTAGTATTTTATTTATAAAAAAAATTATTTATTCTATAAGTAAATCCATAATATATATTAAAAAGAGAGAAAAGATCATAATATTAAAAAAAAAGTTAAAAACAAGAAGATAAAAGTTGATAATTTAGAGGGTTCGATGATCAAAAGTCTAAGAAATGTGATTGAGTGACTTTCAGAGTGATAGTTAAGCGATTTTTCTATTATAAACGAAAGAAAGATAACTTTAATCGCATAGGTTCGAATCTTGTTTCTCCCACTTGTTTGTTGTAGCTGTCAGAGAAGAGGAAAGAGGCATTCGTCAGCGTAGGAAAGCCAACCGAGCAAAATTTTTTTTTTTGGCCGTGCCATGAAATAATTTTAGATAGTTAAGTGATCATTTTGTTAATTCTCACAGATCTGGAGAATTTGAAGAAGAAGAGATATGCAATGAAGAAGCGTAGATAGAGAATTGCATCAGAAGGTTTTCTGTTATTCCTGCTCAAAACTAGGGGTGTACAAAGGAAACCGACAAACCGCACTAACCCGATAATCCGAGTCAAACCGAGAAAACAAATCCGGCTATGGTTTGGTTTGATTTGGTTTGGTGTGGGGAAAAAAAATCCAACCATAATTGGTTTGGTTTGGTTTTAACTAAAGAAAGTCAAACCGAAACCAAACCAACCCGACATTACATATATAGAAATTTTAGATATATTTAATATATAAATATACTTATTGTGATGTAATTTATAAATATTTCTTAAAAAATTTCATAATTTTATCTTTTAAGATTGGACTTAGCACTTTTGAATGTTCCAATAAGTTTTATAGCTATTAACATTAGTAAACTAAATAATGCTAACAAAATCCTAAACCAATATCAAATCAATACTAATGCTAACAAAAAACATTCAATTCAATACTATGAACGGGAATGTATTGAATATTTATATTTTGTTTTGCAATAATTAGATAAAATTACATAACATATTTTTATTTTTTCTTTATTAGCGTTTAGTCATGTGATTAACACTCCCTTATTAGTCTACTTATTTTATCATGACTTATTACTTTTAGATTATGTTTGTTTTTATTATAGTTTTTTAATTAGCAATATTTATATTACATAATTTTTTTATCTTTATTGTTGAATATTTTAGGATAATGCCATGACACTTCTCATATTTTGTATTATTTTCTGAGAAAATACTTTATATAGTTATATCTTACTAGGATAAAAGAAATATTTTGACCACAATTTATATGTTTTGTTCTACGACGATTTTATCGGAAAAAATCCGAAAAACCCGAGAACCCAAAAAAACCCGAGAAAAATCGAGAGTGAAAAACCCGAGTTTATTGGTTTGGTTTGGTCTTTAGATTTAATAACCCGATACAAGTGGTTTGGTTTGGTAATTGTAAAATCCGAACCAACCCGACATATGTACACCCCTATTCAAAACTAACTAAATGTCCAAAAATACTGTACATTATAAGCAACTACTAATAGACCATCTATGCTAGTTAATTAACTTAACTAGAGTTAACACTAACACCAAATGACAACTAAGTGACAGTTGTACAATTACTAAGCTCCTCTACACCCCCCCCCCCCCCAANTTCATCCCTAGCTTGGACACAAGATAACGATGTTGAAGAATAGTGAGAGCCTTGGTGAGAATGTCAGCCTGTTGCTCAGAGGATGGGAGATACTGAACCTGGACCAGGCCTTGAAGCACCTTCTCACGAATGAAATGACAATCAATGTCAATGTGCTTAGTGTTAGAGCCCAGTCCACTACACACACAGCTGGCCCAATTATGTGACCCGGCCCAATACTTTATCCTTTATTCTTTCACTTTAAGTGTAGTATTTGTATTCTCTTTTACATGGACATTTTTACTTGTAAATATAAATACAGAATTGAGTGGAGAAATAAAGTTAGACAGATATTTTCCAGACTTCATTTCTCTGTTTCTTTTTTCTTCTTCTCGAAGCTTCCAAGGTCGTACTCCAATGGAGTCACCATAGCTCGCTGAGCTTCATCACAACATGGTATCAGAGCGGGGATTCTAATTCCTCGTCACGTAAGCTTCATCTTCAACGGTAAATTGTTCAAAGATTTCACTGAAATCGATCTTTTGAGTAAAGTTCGAGAACTTCGTCGATTTGTTATTACGCGACGGAAAATTTGGGGCTTTTACTGGAATCTCTCCTTGCGTCAGTTAAGCCGACTGGAATTCCTGATTTCATGATGGATTCAAACAATTTGGGGCTAATCTCAAACTAGGGTTTGGTTTCTGCATGAAGACCTCACCTCTTCGAGTTTTGAGAAGGAGGCTGGTAATGTCGTTCTAATCTACAACTCTGAAACTTATATTGTAGTGTTTTAGGTGATATAAATTGGAGGTGTATGTGACAGTTTGTATGTCATATGCATGTTGTCATTTTGAGCTTGTTGTGTATTGCTGTGTCGATTAGTTTCTACTGTTAGAAATATAAGTAGAAATGGAGATGATATCATTTCAACCTCAGTTCCCAATACTGAAGGATTTGCTCCTTTTACAATAGATCATTTTCATCCCTTTTTATGTGTATCCATCCAATAATCCGGGTATCCAATTAGTGCCTGTTCCCTTCAATGGACATGGTTTTGTATTGTGGAGAAGCAATATGCTCACTTCTCTTTCTGCTAAAAACAAATTAGGCTTGTTAGATGGAAGAGTTGCCCAACCTCATGTAAACTCTCCCTTTTATTCCTATTGGGAGAGATGTAATGATATGGTAAAATCCTGGATTATCAACTCTGTTTCCAGGGACATAGCAACAAGTGTGATGTGTTTTAGGACTGCTAAGGAGGTTTGGACTGACATCAATGAAAGGTTTGGTCAGTCCAATGGGTCTAAATATCTTCAAATTCATAGAGAAATCAGTTCAACTGTCCAAGGGTCATATGACATTGCCACATATTTCACCAAAATTTAGGAGTCTTTGGGATGAGTTAAATTTTTCATATGTAGGACCTATATGCTCTTGTGGGGCCCTTCCTAAATTTATAGAGGATCAATAACTATTTCAATTCCTAAATGGGCTAAATGACTCCTATTCAACTGTGAAAAGTGCTATTATGTTTATGAATCCCCTACCTCCAATAAGCAAAGCTTACTCTCTTTTGCAACAAGATGAGAGCCAAAGAGAGACTCAAGCTTCAATACCAAATTTTTCCAATGAATTTGCCTCTTTCTCTGTATCTTCAAACACACCAAATAGAAACTTCAATCAAAGGATCAATTTTGACTCCAGAAAACCCAACTCTGTTTCTTGCAAATATTGCAAGAAACCTGGACACACAATGGAGAAATGCTACAGATTACATGGTTTTCCTGTGGATTTCAAGTTTACCAAAGGCAAGAAATCAGCTTCATGTGTCCAGTCTGACATCCAAATCAATCATCCTACAATCTCTACTCAAATATCTACTGAATATTCTGCTCATGATTTTACTAAGGAACAGTATCATCACCTGATGACTTTATTCCAACAAGTCCAAGTGTCTTATAATGTTGGTTCTGATAATCTCAATGTTGAAGAAACTGCATTTGCACATTTTGCAGGTTTGTTCACTGCCTATGCTACAAAATCTACTGATTTTCATGTATGTGCATCTTCTCAATTAGGTGTAAATCCTTGGATATTAGACTCAGGGGCTACAAACCATATGAATCCACACAAACACTTACTTCACAACCTTATACCTCTACCTAAACCATTTCTTGTCACTTTACCTAATGGATATAAAGTTAAAGTGTTGTCAACTGGTTCTTTACATCTCACGCATGACATCATTTTACTGAATTTCCTTCTTGTACCATCTTTTCACTTTAATCTAATTTCTATACATCAACTGATTTCCCAGCTGAATTGTATAGCTATTCTTACCAAATTTAACTGTTCTTTACAGGGCCCTTCTCTGAAGAGGCCACTGGTAATTGGTAAAGCTGCTGGAAGACTATACTATCTACATCATGATGCTGAGTTCTTCCCATCTCAACATGTCTCTTCTTTTCTTTCAAATTCTGTTTCATGTAATAAGTCTGATTTTCTTTCACCTCTTGTAAATAATCTTCCATGTAATCAGGCATCTACTGTGAATAAAATGGACTTGTTTTGGTACCAAAGAATAGGACATATGCCTTTTCATAGAATGTCTTCTATTCCATTCTTTCCTGATAAAGTTTCTTCAAAACAGTCCTTCATATGCTCTATTTGTCCAATGGCTAGACAATAAAGATTACCTTTTTATGACAGCCACATTCATTCCACTACTCCTTTTTAACTTGTTCACATTGATGTTTGGGGACCCTATAATACTAGGACATACAATGGATTTAGATACTTCTTAACTTTAGTTGATGACTATAGTAGAGCTACCTGAACACATCTTTTATCTTGTAAAGGTAATGCTCTTTCTGTATTAAACGCTTTTACTTCTATGGTCAAAACACATTTCCAATCTTCAGTCCAAACTTTTAGATCTGACAATGCTTATGAACTTGGTAGCAGTTCTAAAGCTGCTGCCTTCTTTAGCAATCAAGGCATTATGCATCAAACTACTATTCCACATACCCCACAACAAAATGGTATTGTGGAGAGAAAACATAAACACCTATTAGATGTTTCTAGAGCTCTCCTCTTCTAATCTAAACTACCTCCTAAATTCTGGGGTGATTGTGTCCTAACTGCTAGCTACTTGATAAATAGAATGCCCTTGACTACCTTAAACAACATCTCTCCTTATGAAAAACTACATGGAAATCCACCTTCTTACTCTCACTTAAAGTCCTTTGGTTGTCTATGCTTTGCCACTTCTCCCAAATTTTGAAGGGATAAGTTCCAATCTAAAGCTATACAAAGCCTTTTCTTAGGATACCCCTCTGGTAAGAAAGGTTACAAACTTATGAAGCTCTCAAATTCTTCCATTTTCTACTCTAGAGATGTAGTCTTCCATGAGCACATTTTTCCTTATGGTTCAGCAACACCTTCTGGCACTCCTCCCTCCACTTTTCCATCCTTTGTAGATATTGATACTTTTCCTACCACTGTTCCTACTTCTACAACAGATATGCCTACAACATCTGATGTCTCTTCTATTCCCATTGATGAACCAAACATTCCAGCTACACCTTCTGTCTCACATCTTCCCTCTCCTTCTACCTCTTATTCTACCTCAACTCTTTGTGTGTTTCAGCCTTCTCCACTTCCACCACCTGAACCTGGTTTAAGAAAATCCTCCAGAACAATCATCCAACCTTCATATCTTCAATACTAAGTCTGCAATTCTGTCCTCCCTATTACTCCTGGTTCTGCAATATCTAAGGAATCACCTACTGAGCTGCATATGCATGAACCTCAACATTACCAGCAGGCAACTTCTCATCCTGCTTGGCAAGAGGCAATGCTAAAAGAATTTCAGGCTCTTGAGTCTAATTAAACTTGGGACATTGTTCCCTTTCCTCCTCACAAAGAGGCCATCCCTTGTAAGTGGGTTTACAAGATCAAACAAAGGGCATATGGTTCAATTGAGAGGTATAAAGCAAGGCTTGTTATAAGGGGGGACACTCAGAGGGAAGGTATTGATTTCACTGAGACATTTTCACCTGTTGTCAAGATGACAACTATCAAATGTCTCCTAACATTAGCTGTGAAAAGAGGTTGGGTTGTTTTTCAATTGGATGTGAATAATATTTTTCTCCATGGTGATCTTCATGAGGAAGTCTACATGAAGATCCCACCTAGGATGGATGTCTCCTCTACTTCTGCATCTCCTCCTTTGGTTTGTAGACTCAAGAAGTCCTTATATGGCCTCAGGTAGGCATCTAGACAATGGTTTTCTAAATTGTCTGAAGCTTTGCATTCTAGAGGTTACATTTCTAGTTTCAGTGATTATTCCCTCTTCACAAAGACTTTTTCTGATTCTCTAGTGGTATTGGCTATTTATGTTGATGATATATTGTTGGCTGGTGATGACCTTTCTGAACTTAAATCTTTAAAACAATTCTTGGATTCTCAATTTAAAATCAAGGATCTTGGTTTGGTTCACTACTTCCTGGGTTTGGAGATTTCTTAGCATTGTGAGCACGTGATTTTTGCCCTAAGCAAATTATTCCAAAAGTTTCAAATAAAATAATTTTATAATTTTTTGTGAATTTTGTTGAATTTGGTGTTAATTGGTTGCATGATAATTCATATAAAAAATACAAAAATATGCATTTGCATTTAGGATATAATTTCATATTTTAGGATCAATTAGGGGTTATTTTGTTTTAGATCAAAACATGAAAAATCACAAAATAGTTCACTTTTGCATTTAATTGTTTTAATCGTGAATTTGTCGTAAAATAGGTTTTAAATAATTTTAGAATTTAATTAGTTTAGCTTTGAAATATTAGGCCTTTATTTTAATTTTTTCCACATTTATAAAATTAGGGAAAAATAAACAGAAAAATACAAAATAAATATACAAAAATACTAAAAATGAAATACAAATAAAAGGGGAAATAAACAAATGGAAAAGGGGCTGGTCTTAAAAAACCCAAGTTTGGGCCAATTGGTTGAGCCCAAAAATAAAAAATACCCTGGTCCAAACCCAAAGCCATCCGGTCCAACCCAACCCCAAACCACATGGCCTGCCCTTTTAATAGACCAAACGACGTCGTTTGGTGTCGATTTGATCTGAGCCATCCATCACCTCTCATCCAACGCCCATAAATCGATCTTGGATTTTAGATATAATTGTCTGAAAAATTCAAAACCCTAAAAAAACATATATCTTTCTTCCTCGTACCCCAACCCTATCCCCTGTAATGCCGGCTGTCACCCCACCCTATCCCCGCCGCCTCCGCCCTAACGCCGCCGACCGGAAATCGCCGCCGCCGTCGGCGAAGCTCCAAATGACCCAAAATTTTCACCACTGAACCATCTTTCCATCCTCTCTCCATTCCCACGACTGAAATCCCTCAAAGATCAACCCAACTCCTCGAATCTTCAATTTTAATTTTCCGGCCAAGTCTCAAAATGGTCCAAACCGGACCAAATTCGGACCCTACACTTCCCATCCCTCCCTCATCACTAAACCCTACCCAGATACCCTCGAATCTCATCAGGCCATCCCCAATTTCACATCTAGGGTTTTGAGTTTTTCTGCCGTTTGAAGTTTCATTCTCGGGGGAATTTTATTAATATTAGGAGTTTATTTTGACAAAAATAAACTTGTAATAGTGATAAAAATTCAATTCCGGAATCAAATAATTTCGAAGATCAATTCAGTAAGCTATTTTTCCTTGTTTTTTTTTAGTTTCGATTTAGATTAAATGTAGTGTCAATTTCTGAATATTTTTAGTAACTCGTTTGTGATACAATTCTGTCATTGTTACTTCTTCTTAGTTTAATGTTCATTTTTGTTTGTTTGACCTGTTTTGACTGTTCATTCATTAGTATAATTGCTAGGTATTAATTCAGTTTTAATTAGTTTAAATTAGATTAGTTTCTACTGGATTAGGATATTTGTGTTGTTTAATCTTGATAATAGATTAGTTGAATGCGTTAGGGTTGTTAATTGTTCATATTTTTATTCTCTGCTGTTTTGATTTTAATTCATTGTCAAGTGACAAATTAGGGTTGTTAATTGTTCATGCCTATTTTAGTTAAAAAAATAAAATTTAGTTCAAATTGCTTTGAATTTCTTATTTCTGATTTTTGTTAATTTTAGTTTTGTTCTGATGGTAGTCTTAAGATTAGTTTTATTCATTCCAATTAAGGTTGTAAATTGGTTATAGCTGAATTTAGATTAGCTAACCATAACTAGTCCTAAATAGGAAAGAATTGGGGATAGTAAATAAGATAAAATAGGGCTGGGGTAATACAGTAATTCCTGGGGGGTTTCAGGGCTAGTATATGCGTGAGAAAGGGTAGTTTTATTAAGAATAGTAATTTCAAAACTAGGTCAAGGGTAGTATAGGTATTTTATGGGTATAAGAACACCCTAGAGCCTTCTAGAATAGGACTTTAGTGTAGAATTCAATAAACTAAGGGCACTAGCTTGGGAAACAAGTCAATAAATGAGGGATTAATCTGAATTAAACAAGGGTTGAAAATTGAAAACTAAAAATCTAAGGGTTGCCCTCATGCTTGCCTATAAAAGGGCAATGCCCTTGCCTTGAATCACAAGTTGAAGTCTCCAAATTTCCCCCCGAAAATATTCTCTTTAATTCCAGATCTTAATTTGAAACTAAAACCTTTCAAAAAACCCCAAAAAAAATAAATAGAAAAATCAGTATAAAACCAAAAACATACTGTTTGATTTAAAATTTTCAGTTTAATTTCTGATTTTGTGGTTCTAATTTTGGAGTTTGAAGATCAGAACTCATTTGGAATATATTCAAATAGATTCAAGGTGTTATTAAGATTATGTGGATCTGTTTTAGTTCAATTCTGCTGGGAATTGGTCTTCCTGCATTTTGGATTTCATTTTGAGTTGTTTTGGTTCCATATTGTTGGGATTAAGCTGTTACTGCTGGTGTATTGTTGCTGATACTTGATTATTGTTACTGACCTTCTCTTCTTCTTCTTACCTTTCACATTCAGGTACACATTATGAAATCACTGATGTAATTTTCAATTGGATTGAAATCAAGTAATGTTCCATATTTGTGTTCACTCCAGTAGCTGAAATTAGTCCAAATGACATCTAGATACTTAGTTTTAATTTGTTTAAGTTGTAATAGTTATTAATTGTTTGATTAGGATTGTTTTTTGTTTAATAATTGATTTGGATTGTTTAATTTGTATTGAACTGTCTTAGGTCGGTTTGAACTGTTTTTTTTCTTTACTATCATTTTTGTAATAGACTGATAATTAGTTCATAAACTCTGTTTTCAGTAGTTAAACGTGAAACAATATTAGTTGTAGTTAATTCACTCAGTTTAAATGTTTGGAATCAGAACCTAATTTGAATTGGAAATTAATTCAGGAACTGTGTACCTATATCAATGCTTTAGTGTTCGAATTGTTAAGGGTAAAGATATAAACATCAACTGTAGTGTTAGTAATTGAGGCTTGATCTCACATGTGTATGAAACTAGATTCCTATTAATATAAAGTTAAACTTGAAACTAATTGTGATTTGATATTGATACAACAGTATAGGCATAGTTAGTGTAAAGTTCTGCGTTATTAGCCCAATCCATATATAGAAATTTTCAGATTTTAATTTCAAGTATATTAGTTTAATTGGCTTACCCCTTTAGATATTTGAACTAGTGAAATGCTAACCTTACTAAATTGATATTGGATGGGTATTCTAAAGATGTTGATGTTGTTATGCATTAAGGCTAATGTTATATAAAAGAATTTGGGCTCTTTGGGCCCAACACCGATTTCTTTTCCTTAATTTTGTTGTTTGAATTTAGGCCTGGAATCTACAACACTAATTAATTAGAATCTTTCTCTTTATTTTAGAGACAAATTAAGTAGATAATTGTAGTTATTTTGGGATGGCTTTAACATAAAATGAGACGAGCCACGATAAATAAAATCACAAATTACGGGGCCCTCAATAAATGCTATAAAAAATACTTAGAATTCGGGTGAACCGTTTAGCGAATTTCACGGTTTTTCCCAAAATAATAAACGCGTAGTTGCTTTAGGCGTGTATTTTAATAATATTACCTTCTTAAATACGGGTGCACATTTATGTGACCCAAATCTAAATCTCAATGAAGTTGAAATGTGCCAAAAGCCATGGGTGCACTGGTGCGACGTGGTTCGAGATTACATTTTCACGACGTTGCAATTCTTCTTAAAAAATAAAATATGCAATAAAAGCAGATTATTAATAAAAGGAACATAGGCTAGAACATGTTTTGAAATCAGATAAAATCAAATACAACAGTTGAGCGACCGTGCTAGAACCACAGAATCCGGGAATGCCTAACACCTGTTGAGCGACCGTGCTAGAACCACGGAATCCGGGAATGCCTAACACCTTCTCCTGGGTTAACAAAATTCCTTACCCGGATTTCTGGTTCGCGGACTGTTAACAGAGTCATAATTTCCACGGTTCGAGATTCAACCGGTGACTTGGGACACCATTAACCTCCCAAGTGGCGACTCTGTATTGTAATAATAAATCTCGTTCCGATTGTCCTTTAATTGGAAAAACTCCTTACGCCCTCACGAGTGTAGCGTAAAAAGGTGGTGTGACAGCTCTGGTGACTCTGCTGGGGACACAAACCCAGAACTTCGGTTCAGGATTTAAGAATTCGAGCTTAAAATAATTGTTGTATATCTGATTTTCCTACATGTTCCATGCCTACTGTGCTAAATGATTTACCGCTTTGATATTATTTGAACTGTACATATAAACTGTGTCGAAACCTTTCTCTTCTCACCTCTGGGGATGTGCTTACTGGTTGAGACTCCCTATTCTGTTAGTGTCAATACCCTGAAATAAGAAAGAGGCC
>MU753566.1:66494-81901 GCA_026770625.1 Nicotiana glauca
GAGCAGGATATTATTGGCTCACTATGGAACGAGATTGTATCAGTTTCGTACGCAAGTGTCATCAGTGCCAAGTACATGGAGATTTGATTCATTCTCCTCCATCTGAATTGCACACAATGTCGGCACCATGGCCCTTCGTTGCTTGGGGGATGGATGTCAATGGACCAATCGAGCCAGAAGCGTCTAATGGGCACAGGTTTATTCTAGTAGCCATTGATTACTTCACTAAGTGGGTTGAGGCAAAAACTTTCAAATCAGTGACCAAGAAGGCAGTGATCGATTTTGTGCATTCAAATATCATTTGTCGATTCGGAATTCCGAAGGTGATTATCCCAGACAATGGTGCCAATCTCAACAGTCATCTTATGGCGGAAACATGTCAGCAGTTTAAGATCACGCACCACAATTCCACCCCATATCGTCCTAAGGCAAATGGAGCAGTCGAGGCAGCTAACAAGAACATCAAGAAGATACTTCGGAAAATGGTAGAAGGATCCAGGCAATGGTATGAGAAATTACCTTTCGCTTTGTTAGGCTATCGCACTACTATTCGCACTTCAGTAGGGGCGACTCCTTATTCATTGGTATATGGTACAGAGGCGGTGATACCTACAGAAGTTGAAATACCATCCCTTCGGATTATTGTTGAAGCAGAAATTGATGATGATGAGTGGGTCATAGCCCGTTTGGAACAATTGAGCCTGATTGATGAAAAAAGATTGGCAGCAGTATGTCACGGACAGTTATATCAACAGAGAATGGCAAGAGAATACAACAAGAAAGTGCATCCGCGGAAGTTTGAAGTAGGGCAATTGGTGTTGAGGCGTATCCTACCTCACTGGGCTAAAGCAAAAGAAAAGTTCGCCCCCAACTGGCAGGGGCCATTTATTGTGAGCCGAGTGTTGTCCAATGGTGCATTGTATCTAACAAATGTGGAAGGGAAATGTGTAGAAATGGCTATCAACTTTGATACAGTCAAGAGATATTATGTATGATTTCTTTATTTTATGCACCTAATTGTATTTGGCATGTTTTGAGATTAAAATGACGAAGGCATTTTGTTCTGCTATCCAAACACTTTATCCTTTATTATCCCTTTGAGCTTTATTTTCTTTCGTATCCCTCTTTCGGAATCAATAATAAAACTCGAAAACCCAAGCGATGAAATTAAGTGGAGAAACAGAAGAAAAACAGTGAAAAATAAAAGAAAAGAAAAGAAAAAGAGAAAGAAAAGAAAGAAAAGAAAAGAAAAGAAAAAGATAAAGAAAAGAAAGAAAAGAAAAGAAAAAGAAAAGAAAAAGAAAGAAAAGAAAAGAAAAAGAAAAGAAAGAAAAGAAAAAGAAAGGAAAAGAAATGAAAAAGAAAGAAAAGAAGAATGGAAGAAAGGAAAATTCGCAACAACGAAGCGATTTTTATGACGTGAACTACATTTTACTTGATCCCGAAAGGGAACGTAGGCAGCCTCTCCCTGAGGTTCAGTCACAACAAAAGAAAAATACAAGAATCCCCAAGAAGGAAACCGGGGCAGAAGTTATGGTTGTTGCGAGAAATGTGATTCCGAAAGTTGTACTTTTAAACCCACGTTGAATTATTTTGAGCCTCTATACCTTTCTTTCTGAAACCCATCCAAAAGCCACATTACGGTCCAAGGAAAGACCTTCTGATCAATTTTAAGAAATGTCAATACGAGCAGGTAAAGTGATTCATGCTGGGGACAACACTCTGGTGCCAGAAAAGGATGAAAATAAGAGAGTCTTATTGGTGAAAACTCTCACGGGCACCATAAGGCGATGTGAGTTGAGAGAAATAGAAATGAGAGAGTCTTATTGGTGAAAACCCTCACGGGCACCATAAGGCGATGTGAGTTGAGAGAAATAAAAATAAGAGAGTCTTATTGGTGAAAACCCTCACGGGCACCGTAAGGCGAAGTGAGTTTGAGAGATATTAAAAATGAGAGAATCTTATTGGTGAAAACCCTCACTGGCACCATAAGGCGATGTGAGTTGAGAGAAATAGAAATGAGAGTCTTATTGGTGAAAACCCTCACGGGCACCATAAGGCGATGTGAGTTGATAGATATTAAAAATGAGAGAGTCTTATTGGTGAAAACCCTTACGGGCACTGTAAGGCGAAAGTGAGTTTTCAGATGGAAAAATGAAAGAAGTTTGTGGTTGAAAGGTGTTTGAAACATGGCAAAACAAGCGAGGTTTGGTTTTTTGGCAAAAGTCGGGTTGTGAAAGTATGGAACAGCAAATGCAGCAATTGAAAGTTGATTGATTGACTAGGCTGGTCAATCCAAAATGCATGGCACGATCAATGGAACCAGCCTTTCCACTCAGATAAGTCCTATCCTTTTTCTCTTCATTACAAATCATTCGTTTTCAGAATCTTTATATCCTCAACCTTCGAGGTCATTGCATTTCATTCTCTTGAAATCTGTCTATAAGACGTTTCAGTGTCAGTTCTATTCAAAACAAAAGAAGGATGTCGAAGCTAACTACCAGCTTCCCAGTTGTATGGCACAACAAGATTGGGACATATCAAAAGAAAGTAAAGCAAGAAAGACCAATGGAAATCCCATCAGTGGAATAATCAGATAGTTGTAGGGGAGAAGCAAAGTTTCACAAGAAGGGGAAAAAAATACTGGAACAGTAATACGGGGTAAAACATTTGGGTCATCAAAGTCAGAGGATTGAAGGTCAGCCGGGAAGTCGAGGCATTTCAAAACAAGTCCAAGGAAGCAAGTCATAGCAAAGTCAGAAGCAGGAGCATGGCCAACAAGAATGCCAGCAGCTAACCACATTTTGAACTAACAAGATTTTTCTTTGATTGAAACACAGGCAGAAATTTCGTTTGTTTCGGGGAAACACACTGCAAGGAAAGGCATGCACCTAACAAGTTTGACGGTAAGTTCTCAGGACCCTCCTGAAAAATGGGATTTAGTTTAAATTTCAAAACAATAGTGAGAAGCATAACCTAGCATAAATGTACCCCAAAGGAATATAAGTTTGTTTCAAAGTTTGCAATTAAGAATTTTCAGGACTCTCCTGGATAATGGGACGTAGTTTTAAAGTCACTCTAGATAACAAGATATAGTGGAAGTAATACTTTAGGAAGATAATTTAGATTCATAATTGTTAGGAGTTGTCAGGACCTCCCTGGATAATAGGACTTAGTTTTCAAATTTGATAATAGTTGGTAAAATAATTCAGTTTAACACTCACCCATGTGCCCACCCATCAAACTAGGGCAGAAATTTTTTTTTGTTTGTCTATTTTGTTGAAAGCAGGAGCCCACCTGAAGAACAAGGGAATATCTTTTCAAATCAGCAAGCAGGAGCCCACCTGAAGAACAAGGGAATATTTTTTCAAATCAGCAATCAGGAGCCCACCTGTAGAACATGGGAATATTTTTCAAGGCCAGCAATCAGGAGCCTACCTAGAGAACAAGGGAATACATTTCAAGTTTCAGCAATCGGTCACCCACCTGGAGAACAAGGGAAGTACAATTCAATTTTAACTGTCAGTTTTAATATTTGATAACATGTTGTACCCAGTTACCAAACTGGGGCAGAAATTTTTCTTTGTTTTGTTTGTTTTGTTGCAATCAGGAGCCCACCTGGAGAACAAGGGAATACATTTCAAGTTCCGCAATCAGGAGCCCACCTGGAGAACAAGGGAATACATTTCAAGCACAGCAGTCAGGTACCCACATGAAGAATAACGGAAGTATAATGCAAGTTTTATCTTTCAAGTTTAATATTGGGTAACACAACACGCCCAGTTATCAAATCGGGACAGAAAATTTTCTTTGTCTTGTATGTCTGTTGCAATCAGGAGCCCACCTGGAGAACAAGGGAATATTTTTCAAGGTCAGCAAGCAGGAGCCCACCTGGAGAACAAGAGAATCCATTTCAAGTTTCAGCAATCAGGAGCCCACCTGGAGAACAAGTGAATCCATTTCAAGTTTCAACAGTCAGGCACCCACCTGGAAAACAAGGAAGCACAATCCAAATTTTAGCGTTTAATTTTAATATCTGATAACATAATGGGCCCAGTCACCAAATTGGGACAGAAAATTTTTTTTGTTTGTCTATTTTATTGCAATCAGGAGCCCACCTGGAGAACAAGAGAATACTTTTCAAGCATGACAATCAGGAGCCCACCTGGAGAACAAGGGAATACTTTTCAAGCATGGCAATAAGGAGTCCACCTGGAGAACAAGGGAATACTTTTCAAGCATCGTAAGCAGGAGCCCACCTGAAAAATGGACACATATTTCAAATTGTAGTAGTCAAGCATCAACAACAGGAATGGCAAAACATCGTCAAGGCAACAACAAGAATTCCATTGGAAGAACACAAGATACAAGTTCAAGGCGACACAAGAGCAAGTTTGAAGACATAGATAGGATCTTTTGTAACCCATAGATCATAGCTTAGGCTATCTTCTTTTGTTTACCACGGTGTAATATGGAGGTCAGCGAGCAGTAACAGCAGCAACAGTAGTGAAATCACAGCTCCTGGTAGTCCCAGCTACCAGACATTCCTGAACTACACTGACCCAATTCCTGTTTAGCCCGGGATATGTAGGCAGCCTCTGAAGCAGGGCGCGGTCAATTCTTTCAAAATGCTTCACACGGAGTATGCGAACGGGCAAAAATCGCTCGTTTCCGCTCACTTGTCTTTGCACGAAAACTCTTCGTGTTTCCGAGCAAAGAGGGGCAGCTGTGAGCACGTGATTTTTGCCCAAAGCAAATTATTCCAAAAGTTTCAAATAAAATGATTTTACAATTTTTTGTGAATTTTGTTGAATTTGGTGTTAATTGGTTGAATGATAATTCATATAAAAAAATACAAAAATATGCATTTGCATTTAGGATATAATTTCATATTTTAGGATCAATTAGGGGTTAGTTTGTTTTAGTACTAAACATGAAAAATCACAAAATAGTTCACTTTTGCATTTAATTGTTTTAATCGTGAATTTGTCGTAAAATAGGTTTTAAATAATTTTACAATTTAATTAGTTTAGCTTTGGAATATTAGGACTTTATTTTAATTTTTTGCACATTTATAAAATTAGAAAAAAATAAACAGAAAAATACAAAATAAATATACAAAAATACAAAAAATGAAATACAAATAAAAGGGGAAATAAACAAATGGAAAAGGGGCTGGTCTTAAAAGACCCAAGTTTGGGCCAATTGGTTGAGCCCAAAAACAAAAAATACCCTGGTCCAAACAGAAAGCCATCTGGTCCAACCCAACCCCAAACCACCCGGCATGCCCTTTTAATAGACCAAACGACGCCGTTTGGTGTCGATTTGATCTGAGCCATCCATCACCTCTCATCCAACGGCCATAAATCGATCTTGGATTTTAGATATAATTGTCTGAAAAATTCAAAACCCTAAAAAAACATATATCTTTCTTCCTCGTACCCCAACACTATCCCCTGTAATGCCGGCTGTCACCCCACCCTATCCCCACCGCCTCCGCCCTAATGCCGCCGGCCGGAAATCGCCGCCGCCGCCGGCGGAGCCGGCGGAGCTCCAAATGACCCAAAATTTTCACCACTGAACCATCTTTCCATCCTCTCTCCATTCCCACAACTGAAATCCCTCAAAGAACAACCCAACTCCTCGAATCTTTAATTTTAATTTTCCGGCCAAGTCTCAAAATGGTCCAAACCGGCCCAAATTCGTACCCTACACTTCCCATCCCTCCCTCATCACTAACCCCTACCCAGAAACCCTTGAATCTCACCAGGCCGTCCCCAATTTCACATCTAGAGTTTTGAGTTTTTCTGCCGTTTGAAGTTTCATTCTCAGGGGAATTTTATTAATATTAGGAGTTTATTTTGACAAAAATAAACTTGTAATATTGATTAAAATTCAATTCCGGAATCAAAAAATTTCGAAGATCAATTCAGTAAGCCATTTTTTCCTTGTTTTTTTTTTAGTTTCGATTTAGATTAAATGTAGTGTCAATTTCTGAATATTTTTAGTAACTCGTTTGTGATACAATTCTGTCATTGTTACTTGTTCTTAGTTTAATGTTCATTTTTGTTTGTTTGACATGTTTTGACTGTTCATTCATTAGTATAATTGCTAGGTATTAATTCAGTGTTAATTAGTTTAAATTAGATTAGTTTCTACTGGATTAGGATATTTGTGTTGTTTAATCTTGATAATAGATTAGTTGAATGCGTTAGGGTTGTTAATTGTTCATATTTTTATTCTCTGTTGTTTTGATTTTAATTCATTGTCAAGTGACAGATTAGGGTTGTTAATTGTTCATGCCTATTTTAGTTAAAAAATAAAATTTAGTTCAAATTGCTTTGAATTTCTTGTTTCTGATTTTTGTTAATTTTAGTTTTGTTCTGATGGTAGTCTTAAGATTAGTGTTATTCATTCCAATTAAGGTTGTAAATTGGTTATAGCTGAATTTAGATTAGTTAACCATAGCTAGTCCTAAATAGGAAAGAATTGGGGATAGTAAATAAGATAAAATAGGGCTGGGGTAATACAGTAATTCCTGGGGGTTTCAGGGGTAGTATAGGCATGGGAAAGAGTAGTTTTATTAAGAATGGTAATTTCAAAACTAGGTTAAGGGTAGTATAGATATTTTATGGGTATAAGAACACCCTAGGGCCTTCTAGAATAGAACTTTAGTGTAGGATTCAATAAACTTAGGGCACTAGCTTGGGAAACAAGTCAATAAATGAGGGATTAGTCTGAATTAAACAAGGGCTGAAAATTGAAAACTAAAAATCTGAGAGTTGCCCTCATGCTTGCCTATAAAAGGGCAATGACCTTGCCTTGAATTACAAGTTGAAGTCTCCAAATTTCCCCCCAAAATATTCTCTTCAATTCCAGATCTCAATTTGAAACTAAAACCTTTCAAAAAATCCAAAAAAAAAATAAATAGAAAAATCAAAATAAAACCAAAAACATACTGTTTGATTTAAAATTTTCAGTTTAATTTCTGATTTTGTGGTTCTAATTTTGGAGTTTGAAGATCAGAACTCATTTGGAATATATTCAAATAGATTCAAGGTGTTATTAAGATGATGTGGATCTGTTTTGGCTAAATTCTACTGGGATTTGGTATTCCTGCATTTTGGATTTCATTTTGAGCTCTTTTGGTTCCATATTGCCGGGATTAAGCTGTTACTGCTGGTGTATTGTTGCTGATACTTGATTATTGTTGCTGACCTTCTCTTCTTCTTCTTCTTCTTCTTCTTCTTCTTCTTCTTCTTACCTTTCACATTCAGGTACACATTCTGAAATCACTGATGTAATTCTCAATTGGATTGAAATCAAGTAATGTTCCAGATTTGTGTTCACTCCAGTAGCTGAAATTAGTTCAAATGACATCTAGATACTTGTTTTAATTTGCTTAAGTTGTAATAGTTATTAAGTGTTTGATTTGGATTGTTTTTTGTTTAATAATTGATTTGGATTGTTTAATTTGTACTGAACTGTCTTAGGTCGGTTTGAACTGTTTTTTTTTCTCTTTACTATCATTTTTGTAATAGACTGATAAGTAGTTCATAAACTCTGTTTTCAGTAGTTAAACGTGAAACAATATTAGTTTTAGTTAATTCACTTAGTTTAAATGTTTGGAATCAGAACCTAATTTGAATTGGAAATTAATTCAGGAACTGTGTACCTGTATCAATGCTTTAGTGTTCGAATTGTTAAGGGTAAAGATATAAACATCAATTGTAGTGTTAGTAATTGAGGCTTGATCTCACATGTGTATGAAACTAAATTCCTATTAATATAAAGTTAAACTTGAAACTAATTGTGATTTCATATTGATACAACAGTATAGGCATAGTTAGTGTAAAATTCTGCGTTATTAGCCTAATCCATATATAGAAATTTTCAGATTTTAATTTCAAGTATATTAGTTTAATTGGCTTACCCCTTTAGATATTTGAACTAGTGAAATGCAAACCTTACTAAATTGATATTGGATGGGTATTCTAAAGATGTTGATGTTGTTATGCATTAAGGCTACATGTTATATAAAAGAATTTGGGCTCTTTGGGCCCAACACTGATTTCTTTTCCTTAATTTTGTTGTTTGAATTTAGGCCTGGAATCTACAACACTAATTAATTAGAATCTTTCCCTTTATTTAAGAGACAAATTAAGTAGATAATTGTAGTTATTTTGGGATGGCTTTAACATAAAATAAGACGAGCCTCGATAAATAAAATCACAAATTACGGGGCCCTCAATAAATGCTATAAAAAATACTTAGAATTCGGGTGAATCGTTTAGCGAATTTCAAGATTTTCCCCAAAAATAATAAATGCGTAGTTGATTTAGGCGCATATTTTAATAATATTACCTTCTTAAATACGGGTGCACATTTATGTGACCCAAATCTAAATCTCAACAAAGTCGAAATGTGCCAAAAGCCACGGGTGCACTGGTGCGACGTGGTTCGAGATTATATTTTCACGACGTTGCAATTCTTCTTAAAAAATAAAATATACAATAAAAGCAGATTATTAATAAAAGGCACATAGGCTAGAACACTTTTGAAATCAGATAAAATCAAATACAACAGTTGAGCGACCGTGCTGGAACCACGAAATCTGGGAATGCCTAACATCTTCTCCCGGGTTAACATAATTCCTTACTCGGATTTCTGGTTCGCGGACTGTTAACAGAGTCATAATTTCCTCGGTTCGGGATTCAACCGGTGACTTGGGACACTATTAACCTCCCAAGTGACGACTCTGAATTGTAATAATAAATCTCGTTCCGATTGTCCTTTAATTGAAAAAACTCCTTTACGCCCTCACGGATGTAGCGTAAAAAGGAGGTGTGACAAGCATCCCCAAGGTTACTTAGTGAATCAACACAAATACACTACTGATCTTCTGTAGGAATTCAATTGCCATCATTTCTCCCCTGTTTCAATTCCTTTGGATTCTTCTCTTAAGCTTACCATGGACATGGGTGCTCCTATTTCTGACCCTTGTGTATACAGAAGATTAATTGGGAAATTGAATTTCCTCCAACATACAAGACCTGATATTTCATTTTCTGTTCAACACCTCAGCCAGTTCCTTCAGAAGCCACAGGTTCCCCACATGTTGGCAGCTATCCATGTCCTGAGATATCTTATGAATGATTCTACTCAAGGTATACCGCTCTCTAGTTCTGATGACTTCTCCCTTGTGGGGTTTTCTGATTCTGATTTGGGATCTTGTGCAATCTCTCGCAAATTTGTTAGTGGGTTTTACATATCTCTTGGTGGCAGCCCTGTTTCCTGGAAGAGTAAGAAACAACCTACCATCTCACTGTCTTCAGTTGAAGCTGAATATAGAGCATTGAGAAAGCTGGCAGCAGAGGTTTCTTGGTTGGTCAGAATTTTGGGTGACCTTGGTTTGGTTATTCCATCTCCTGTTCCTGCTTATTGTGACATTCAGGCTGCCCTCCACATTGCCAAGAACCTTGTCTTTCATGAGCGCACCAAACATATCGAGATTGATTGTCATTATGTACGTGAGTGCATCACAACTGGTCTTCTCACTTTGCACTTTGTCTCTTCTTCAAGACAACTGGTAGATATTATGACAAAAGCTTTGCCTAGCCAGCTGCATTATGGTATTCTTGGCAAGCTTGGTGTTTCATCACCCTCAAGCTTGAGGGGGGGTGTTAGAGCCCAGTCCACTACACACACAACTGACCCAATTATGTGACCCGGCCCAATACCTTATCCTTTATTCTTTCACTTTAAGTGTAGTATTTGTATTCTCTTTTACATAGACATTTTTAGTTGTAAATAAAAATACAAAATTGAGTGGAGAAATAAAGTTAGACAGATATTTTCCAGACTTCATTTCTCGGTTTCTTTTTTCTTCTTCTCGAAGCTTCCAAGGTCGTACTCCAATGGAGTCACCATAGCTCGCTAAGCTTCATCACAACACTTAGTGCGCTCATGAAATACTGGATTAATTGCAATCTGAATAGCGGACTTACTATCACAATAAAGAGAAATAGGCAACTGAATATCCATAACCAATTCACGAAAAAGGCCTGCGAGCCACACAAGCTCGGCAACAGTGGCAGCAAGACTGCGATACTCTACCTCAACGGAGCTTCTAGAGATCGTAGTTTGCTTGTTGGATTTCCAAGAAATAGGTGATGCACCAAATTTAATCATATAGCCTATGACAGATCGCCGCGTATCAGGGCATGAAGCCCAATCAGCATCACAAAAGGCTGTTAAGGAATTCAAGGCAATAGAAGACATAAGAATACCCATGACAGGTGAAGATTTGATATAGCGAACCAAACGAACAACAACCCCTATATGCGAAACCTTTGGAGAATGCATGAATTGACTAAGGTTCTGTACAACATAGGCAATGTTCGGCCTAGTAATGGTGAGGTACAAAAACCTACCCAACAAGCATTGATATACACTGGGATCTTCTAGCAAGGCATCGGAAGTATCACCAACATGTTTGTCAAATGCAAACGACATGAGTTTGTGACTCAGTTCTAAAGGAGCACCCACACATTTAGCTCCAGCTAATCCCATATCAGAGATGAGCTCTAAGGCATATTTCCTTTGGTGCATAAGAATACCCTCTTTACTCTGAGCAAATTCAATGCCAAGAAAGTACTTGAATTCCCCTAGATCTTTGATTTTGAAACTCTACTGCAGCTTGTCTTTGGTTTCTCTAATCAAACTCAAATCATCACCTGTGATGAAGAGATCATCGACATAGACTAAAATCACAATGATCTTCCCATATGACCTTCTGGTAAAAAGAGAGTAATCTAAATGGCTCTGAGTGAATCCAAAAGAGAGCAAGGCATTGGTAAGCTTCAAATTCCATTGCCGGGAAGCCTGTTTAAGGTCATATAGAGATTTAAGAAGTCGACAAGCAGTGTGCTTCCCAACAGATGACTTGAATCCGTGTGGCAAGCTCATATATACCTCCTCGTGAAGATCCCCTTGCAAGAAAGCATTGTAGACATCCATCTGATGGATAGTCCACTGCTTGACAGCAACTATAGAAATAACAGCTCGTACACTCACCATTTTAATAACAGGTGAGAATGTCTCTTGGTAATCAAGACCCTCCTGCTAGTTGTAGCCTGTAGCGACTAATCAGTCCTTAAACCTTTCAACCTCCCCAGTAGCCTTGTATTTGATTTTATATACCCATTTGCATCTAATGGCCTTTTTTCCCTCTGGTAAAGGAACCACTTTCCAGGTATTGTTATCCTCCAAAGCCTTGATTTCAAGTTGCATAGCTTCAACCCATCGAGGATCCTTAGCTGCTTGAGCATAAGTCGTGGGTTCCACTTCAGCTGAAAATCTGGTGAGAAAACTCTAAAAGCAGGGGAAAGGGAATCATAATAAATGACAGCAAAGATAGGATGAGAACTAGTCTGGGTAGTCTGAGACTTGGCAGAAATGACAAAGTCCTTCATCCATATGGGAGATTTGGAAGTTCTGGTAGATTTGTGAAGTTTTGTAGGTAGTGCTGGTGCAACCTCTTGTGAAGATAAATGGGAAGTAGGAACTGTATCAAGAAGTGTTGTCTCAATAATAGAGGAATGAAGAGGTTCTGTGTCTTCGGTGGACAGCTGACTAGGCTGAACATGTGAATTTGGAGCAACTGGATTAAGAGGAACTGGATCATAGAGTTTATAGCCCTTTTGAAAAACACCATAACCAAGTAGGACTGACTTAATGGCCCTGGGACTGAATTTATCCTGCTTGGGTAGAGTAGAGGCATAACCTAAGCATCCTATTACTCTCAAGTGTGATAGAGATGGTGTACGATTATATAGAACCTCAAAGGCAAATTTGTTGTTTAAGACAGATAAAGGAACTCTATTGATGATATACATTGTTGCTTCAATACAACAACCCCAAAATCTCGAGGGCAAACCTCCCTGGAACTTGATGGCCCTAGCTATCTCAAGGATATGTCTGTGCTTTCGTTCGACCACTCCATTTTGCTGAGGAGTGAATGGGCATGACATTTGGTGTTGAACAGATCTCCACAAGTAGAGTTAAAAAATTATGCACCATTATTAGACCTAACTACTTTGATATGCTTTCCAAGCTAATTCAGAACCATGACAATGAATGATTTTAACAGGCAAGAAACATTTGATTTTACTCTCTTCATAAAAGTCCAAGTCCATCTAGAACAGTCATCTACAATAGTAAGAAAATACTGCATACCATCATAAGTAGCAATGCTGTAAGGACCCCAGACATCCATATGTAACAATTGAAAAGATTCAGTAGATCTGCTAGTATGTGTAGGAAAAGCAATCCTAGCTTGTCTAGCTAGTGGACAGACATCACAATTGTTCAAAGTGAAACTAAGCTTGTGCTGAAAAAAGGGAATCTTCCTTAGAACAGCCATAGGAACATGGCCTAGTCGTTTATGCCAAATCTATGAGTCTGTAACATTTTGCACTGCCATAGATTTGCTATGAGTATGAAAATCATTCCTGGACCTTGTTTTCAAAACATATAGCCCGTCATGTTCTCTACCAATCGCCTTTAACCTCCCATTGAAGAGCTCTTGAAATACAAAGAAGTTTGGTTAAAATGCTGCACAATAATTCAAATCCTTTGTCACTTTTGAAACTGACAAAAGATTGAATTTAAAATTAGGCACACACAATACATCCTTAAGCAGTTCATCTCCAAGCATCTCACATCCCCAACATGAGTAATTCTAGCAGTCTCTCCAGTTGGCATTTGAACCTGTCCTGAACTTCCTATTTCAATACCATTTAACAACAACTGGTTATTGCTAAACATGTGATTAGTAGCACCAGTATCCACTATCCAACTAAATTCCTTTGTAGGAATAAAACAAGAAGTACCTGCCATATGTGCACTTGGAAAAGATGTACTTGCAATGTTAGCACTAGAGTCGGAGAAGGATGACCTGTTGTTGTTTAACATTTGCAAAATCTGATTATACTGATCATGTGTAAATACTAGAGCTTGTGGCATTGTTGGTTGTTGTGTTGACTGTACTTCTGTCTTAGCCAAATGACCACTAACGAAAGCCCATTTCTTCTTTGACTTAAAATCAGCCGGATAACCTACGATCTTATAGCAATTCTCCTTGAGATTGCCTTTCATGTTACAATAGTCATATTTCATAAGCTTGTAGCAACTTTCTCTAGTATGGCCCTTAATGTGACAGAAATCACATTCGACATTATAGTTTATTCTCTACTTCTGAGTGTTATTCCTTGAAGTAAACAAGGCTGTTGGTTCCATAGACTCAATAGGAACAGTGTGATTGCCAGCAACAATTCTCTGGCCTTCATCTTGTAAAATCATGGCATATGCCTGATTCACAGAAGGTGCTTTATTCTTCATTAATATTTGACTTCGAGCTTGACTGTAACCATCATTTAAGCCCATCAAAAACTGCCAAAGATGTTGATATTGCAGACGTGCAAGGTGTTTTTTTGATTTTTCACAGTCACAAGGAGGAGCTGGGATAATTGAGTCATATTCATCCCATAAATCCTTCAACTTTGAATAATACGCCGATACTGATGATGTTCCCTGAGTTAGGGTAAAAATTCCTTTATGAAGATAATACATTCGTGAGGAATTCATTTTATCAAACCTCTCATGAAGATCTTCCCAGATTGCTCGAGAACTTAAGCGAAACAGAACGCCACTTAGTAAATCACGACTTACATTGTGCATCAGCCACGATTTGACAATCGCATTGCAACGATCCCACAACTGGTTGAACCTAGTTCCAAAAGTCTCTCTGGTGATCGAACCATCCACAAAGCCCAGTTTGTTTCTTGTTAGCAACGAAACTTCCATAGCTTGGCTCCAAATTGTGCAGTTTTCCATTCCAATTAATTGAAAACCCAGTGATAACGAATTCGGTCCATTAGAAGGATGCAAGTATAAAGGATGATTGTGATCAATCACAATCGATTCCTGCATGGTCGAATGTTCTTCAACCTCTCGTTCTTCGACTGTATCTCCTGCCATTGAAAAATTAGGGCACGGATTTGCAAACGAATTTCGATGAATCTCGCGATTTTCAGCTGAATTGCCAATGAAAACCCCTAGATTCACACACGATTAATGCTCTGATACCATGTTAATTCTCACAAATCTGGAGAATTTGAAGATGAAGAGATATGCAATGAAGAAGCGTAGAGAGAGAATTGCAGCAGAAGGTTTTCTGTTATTCCTATTCAAAACTAACTAAATGTCCAAAAATACTGTATATTATAAGCAACTACTAATAGACCATCTATGCTAGTTAATTAACTTAACTAGAGTTAACACTAACACCTAATGACAACTAAAGGACAGTTGTACAATTACTAAGCTCCTCTACACATTTAAATAAGGGACTCCTGTTAATTGTTGTTTCACGGTAACTATTTACTAAGAGTCGTAGTATTTGCCATTAAATAGATTATTCAATATTTTATCCTTTTGCTGCTGAGGAAGTGACATATGTTGCGCCAATTACAGAATATTTAGGAGTAACTGATTAACTGTGGGCAAACTTTATAAATGGGAAGAAAAGAATTGAGAACGAAAAATACAAGTTTATTTTTGTGGTTAGAACTTAGTTTTTAAAAGTAGTACAGTAACCTGTTTCCTGTAGCTCAAAATAACTCTCTTGGTTTGCTTCAATTTGACAAACAGAATCAAATATGATAATGTTTCAATCTTTTTATACATATGATTTTGATTTTTAAAATGCAACATTTGCATTTACACTGTCCTTTTCCTCAACTCCATTTCTCAAATATTTACTCCATTAAGGAGTTTGAGTTTCAAAATTGTCCATAGTAATCATAATTAGGAAGAAGAAACCTTAACATATATTGTGTCTTGTATTGCTCTTCGGTATAGAGATACAATTCAAATATACGCACAAGTGTTTGACTTAAAATGTTGTCGAACAATATTTAAGCAAATCAATCAATATACAAGAAGGGGTAAATCATAGTCAATCATAATTAACACCGAATCAAGAATTTAAAGAAACGAGACAGTAGATTCAATAGAGATAACATTCAGGAGACTTTATTGAATATGAAAATTAATCCTGCCTCTCCTCGGAAAGGTTCATGGAATTGTAGTTTGTTTCTCATCCTCTAGATCGGTCCTGCCTTTCCTTGAAAAGGTTCAGGGAGTTGTCATTTGTTTCTCATCCTCTAAAGCTTTTCTTAGAAAGGAGGGATATTGTTTTCCTTTTTTTGGCAGGGAGAGAATGGAGAAGCCCCCTGGTCTGGCTCTTCTCTTCCCTATTTATAGTTGAAGGCCTTACGCCCTTCGTGCCCTATCCTGGTCGGCCAGGTCGAAGCAGTGATGCTCCTCTCATGGGGGGGGGGGGG
>MU753566.1:82117-105709 GCA_026770625.1 Nicotiana glauca
GACCTCGACACTTGCTTCGCAACCGGTACGGGTTGGACGAGGTTGAGTTCGCTAGTTGTCGCTCTAAGGAGTAGGCACTCGGGACGGGGTCGGCACCGGTCAGATTTTTGACCAATACAACATGTATGTATAAATATGAACCTAGATCGTACATTAATGAATTCTTCTCCCGTCCCACTCGCTATTTATTTTCCATTTCCCCTCATTTATAACAATCTTCTTCTCTTATTATCATATATATATATATATAGGGTGAAAATGACTTTTGCACTAGTAAAAAGGCTTTAGTAAGTACCCAGAATGCATATTCCACATGTAATAGCCACCACTGACATTTCAGCTAGTAAATGATCTATTTAGCTATTCAAAGCGATGTATATGAGGATCTCTTTTTAATAGAACATATCATTTCTCCATGGTTACTATTTGACTATGTAAAGAGTTCTTTTAGAAACAATTGTGCGGGCTTAGTCAAAGTGGACACTATTTTAAGAGTATTTTTAGCTTAACAATTGTATTGTTTCGTGTGTGAACAATGTCCCACTTAAAAAGTAGAAAAGAAAAAAAGCTACTTATACAGAGTTGGATATTCTTAATGGTGTGAGATATTTTAGGAAAAATCGTGCGGATTTGGCCCAAACTAATAATATTGTAAACAATAAATTTGCGTCTAGAAAATAAAATCAAGACCGAAAATATCGCAACAATCGTAGTATTTATTTCGAATATTTGAGTGTTACAATCTTTGTGGATTCTCTGATTCTTCTTTCCAATTGTAAATAAATTCAAGGGTCTTTGGGCTTGATCTTGAATATGTAGTTGTCACCACGAACGATGATCCTGTTCTTGAGCTTTAGCTTGATTGCTTGAACTTGATCTTGTTTTGTTCTTCGTTCTTGAGCTTGAACTTGATTTGTTATTCATTCTTGAGCTTGAAGTTGATTGCTTGAAGCTTGAAACTTGTAGAGAAATTTGCGGCGTTTGATTCACGAGCTCTCTCTTGCTACTTGTTATAACTTCTGGTGTCTTTTCTGAGTTATGAAGACCCTTATTTATAGTTGTGGAAGGGAGAAGTCATGATAAAAACAAACTTTTTCCGACCAATCAAATTGAAGTGTGACATGGCCGCATTAGATTGGCCAGAACATGTCACTTGCACACGTTGCACGATTTCACTGGCCTTTCAGTGTGACTGGGCTTGTTTTGTCAGTTTGACACATGGCATGATCCTATTGGTTCTTTCGCTTGACTTGGCGCGCCACATCATTTGACACGTGACACCAAACTGGGCCTCTAGGAAGATGACTTCTTGGGCTTAATGAAGTGGGCTCATCACTTTAGTCCAATTAAATGGGCTAGCCCAATGGATTAAGACTTATTTATTTAATCCATATATATTGGACTTATATAATTAATCCAATTATATTAGCCCAAAATATTTATTTGGACCAATATATCTTGAATTTAAAATATAGCCCAAATTATTTTATTAAATTTAAATTCAATAAAATTTGTATGCCGACAAATGCCCCCTACTTCAAGAGTTGTCGATGTATAGATTTATCGAGCTTTTAAGACGGGACTTGAAGTATGTAAAAATTAATTATTACTTCATTTTGATTGGCTTCTCACCAATCCATCTTTTCACGTTACAATATAACTTAAGAAGATTTAGAATTCAAACGTGAGCCTTTCCATGGAATTTTACGTGACCAACTTCATGTAGGATACTCCTTTGCATTCCACTTTGACATTTTAACAAATTCTAATAGAAATCAAACTGCTTTTGGCAGATAGTTGCTCGGAAAATAACTTGTCCAATACCAAATGGGTTTTGAAAACTTTGCACTGCCCTTAATAACTTTGTCCCACATCGATATTTAACTTTCAGTGGCCACCTTTTGACATCTATAAATACAGCACATCCTTCAATCCCTTAGTGTTAAATTCACCATTTGCAAAATTGTTTTGAGTCTACTTTTGACGACTTGGAGGTATTAACGCGAAGGTAATATCTTTTTTTTTTTTGTGCTTTCTTCTTTGTTGTCTTTTTTCTTTTTTGTAGGTCAAGCGAGAAAGATATATTTTTGTTCAACAAGATGATCCACGTATGAAGAAGACAATCTTGGGGTGTGAGGGGATGAGCACTCATCCTTGCCCGAATATAGGAGAGATTACTCTTAATGGCCCGACTATCGGAGAGATCACTCTCAATGTGGCTCGAATATCAGAGAGTTTACTCTCAAAAGGATCCGACTATTGGAGAGATTACTCTCAATGTGGTCCGACTATCGGAGAGATTACTCTCAAAATGACCTGACTATTGGAGAGATTACTCTCAAAATGACCCGACTATCAGAGAGATTACTCTCAAAATGACCCAACTATCGGAGAAATTACTCTCAAAATAACCCGACTATCGGAGAGATTACTCTCAAGGAGGCCCGACTATCGGAGAGATTACTCTCAAAATGACCCGACTATCGGAGAGATTGCTCTCAATGTGGCCCGACTATCGGAGAGATTACTCTCAATGTGACTCGACTATCGGAGAGATTACTCTCAATGTGGCCCGACTATCGGAGAGATTACTCTCAATGTGGCCCGACTATTAGAAAGATTACTCTCGATGTGGCTCGACTATCGGAGAGATCTCTCAATATGGCCCGACTATCGGAGAGATTACTCTCAATATGGCTCGACTACCGGAGAGATTACTTTCAAAATGACCCGACTATCGGAGAGGCCAACTTAAGGTGCAAAGGGACTTATATGTCCACCTTAAGATTGGAAAGTTATAAAGCTTCAACTCGAAGACTTCATGGACTTGATGACGTTTACTTGAGCACTTGAAAAACTTTGAAGATTTGGCAGACTTTGCGGACTTCAACTTGAAGACCGACAAACTTCAAAATTTGGCGGACTTTGACGTTTTAACCTGAAGACTGACAAACTTGAAGATTCGGCAGACTTTGACGTTTCAACCTAAAAAATATGAGGGATCAAATATTTTCACTTGAAGACTGATGAGTTTGAGGACCTCAACATGAAGACTTCAACTTGAAGATTTGGAGGTTTAAATATTTCGACTTTAAGACCAACGAATTTGAAGACTTCAACTTGAAGACCGACGGATTTGAAGACCTCAACTTGGAGACTTGGAGGGCTTAAATATTTCAACTTAAAGGGTGGCGGACGTAAAGACTTCAACTTGAAGACCGATGAACTTGAAGATTTCAACTTGGAGGTTTTGAGGGCTTAAATGTTTCATATTCTCTTTTGATTTACATTGTCCGACCTATATCTTAGTCGCATAATTTTCAGCTTTAAGTGCTTGTAACAAAAGATACATATTTTATTGTGGGAGAGTCCAAATAATGAACCGTTTGATTTCTCGAAACTTAGACTTCAATATCTAAAATATATCCAAGATTTAGAATCAAACACATTCAGAATCGCCCCAGATAATATTTTTTTGAAACCAACTTTAGATTCTACCACGTCGAAAATTTCAGATTTGTGCAGTCTCACCAAAAAATCATATCTTGGTGTAAAAATATCGAAATTATAAACCGTTTCATTTATTGAAAACTCAACTTCAAGATCAATAACATATCCAAAATTCTCAATCAAACAACTTAAGAATCGTCCGAGATAATATTTTGAATTCAACTTTATATTGCACTACGCTATTAATTCCAGATTTGCGCAGTCTCACCAAACAAATTCATATCTTGGGGTAGGAACGTCAAAATTATGAACAGTTTGATTTCTTGAAAACTAGACTTCAAGGTCTAGAACATATCCAAAATTCTCAATAAAACAACTTAAGAATCGTCCCAGATAATATTTTAAAATCAATTTTATATTGCACCATGCTATAAATTCCAGATTTGTGCAACCTCACCGAAAAATTCATATCTTGGTGTAGGCATGTCGAAATTATAAAATATTTGATTTTCTGAAAACTAAACTTCAAGAGATAGAATATATCCAAAATTCTCAATCAAAAAATTTCAGAATCGTCCCGGATAATATTTTGAAATCAACTTTATATTGCACCATGCTATCAATTTCAGATTTGTGCAGTCTCACCAAAAATATCATATCTTAGTGTAGAAATATTGAAATTGTTAACCATTTGATTTATTGCAAACTAAACTTCAAGATCTAGAACATATCCAAAATTAATGATCAAACAACTTAAGAATAGTCCCAGATAATATTTTGAAATCAACTTTATATTGCATCACGCTATTAATTTCAGATTTGTGCAGTCTCACCAAAATAATTCATATCTTGGTGTAGGAATGTCAAAATTATAAAACGTTTGATTTGTTGAAAACTAGACTTCAAGATATAATGCATATCCAAAATTATCAATCAAACAACTTAAGAATCGTCCCAGATAATATTTTGAAGTCAACTTTATATTGCACCACGCTATCAATTCCAGATTTGCGCAACCTCACCAAAGAATTCATATCTTGGTGTAGAAACGTCGAAATTACGAATCGTTTAATTTATTCAAAGCCTAGACTTCAATATATAGAATATATCTAAAATTCTCAATCAAAATACTTCATAATCATCCTCGATAATATTTTGAAATCAACTTTATATTGTATCACGCTATCAATTTCAGATTTATGCAGTCTCACCAAACAAATCATATCTTGGTGTAAAAATATCAAAATTGCAAGCCGTTTGATTCATTGAAAACTAGACTTCAATATCTAGAATCATCCAAAATTTTCAATAAAACAACTTAAGATTCATCCCAGATAATATTTTGAAATCAACTTTATATTGCATCATGCTATTAATTCTAGTTTTGCACAGTCTCATCGAAAAATTCATATCTTGGTGTAGGAATATCGAAATTATGAACCATTTGATTTCATGAAAACTAGACTTCAAGATCTAGAACATATCCAAAATTATTAATCAAGCAACTTAAGAATCGTTCCAGATAATATTTTGAAATCAACTTTATATTGCACCACGCTATCAATTTCAGATTTGCGTAGCTTCGCCGAAAAATTCATATCTTGGTGTAGGAATGTCAAAATTATAAAACGTTTGATTTTTTGAAAACTAGACTTAAAGATATTGAACATATCCAAAATTCTCAATCAAAAAGCTTCAGAATCATCCCAGATAATATTTTAAAATCAACTTTATATTGCACCACGATATCAATTCTAGATTTGCGCAGTCTCACAAAAAATAAATCATATCTTGGTATGGAAGTCTCGAGATTGGAAGATGTCTTGCTTTACATCAATCGAAATTTAAGAACTATATTCTCACAAATATCTTTAGTTCAAGTCTCACTGAATTTAAAATGTTGTGCCAAGCAATCTTTTCCTTATACTTGTGTTTCCTTTTGACACCTCTATTCTCTTTCCTTTTTTTTTAGGCTGAGGATGGACTTGGAGACCAACGAACTTGAAGGTTTGGCGAACCTGAAGACATAGAGAATCCCTGGACTTCAATGCAAATACTTGACATCCTCAAAAAATTGGCCCATTGAAGATATCAACTTACCATGGAGGGTTGCCCCCTTTAAATCAAATGAGATCAAAGTTCAACAGGAGGATGGCATTTCAACTTGATCTTACATTCCTTCATACTTCATTCGAACAACAATTGGGGTAATATGTATCTTTTGAACTTATGCGATTGAACTTAGAATGAAACTTTAAGCTGCCTACGTACCTCGATGAAGAGGATCAAGTCATACCGTAGTTCAGAATGGGTAGAATTTTTTCTTCTCTTTTTTTTTTCTTTTTTTTTGACGTCTTAACTTTTGCCTAGTCCACCTCTTTCGAGATTTTCAACCTAGCGGACTCTTTTTTTTGTAGACGAGTGTAACAACATGCATTTTAGGCTCATGCGTCAAGGAGCGTTGCAACTTCAAGGATAATACTTCTTTAAAAACTTGCCATTGATAGGGATGATTCTCATGCCATCTGCATCAACCAGCTTGTAAGCCCCACTTGAGTAAGCTTCTTGTACGACATATGGCGCATCCCACTTTAAAGTAAACTTCCCTACATATTTGTGGGAAGTAATTATGGGTTTTCGTATGGCAAGGACTTGATCTCCTACTTGAAAGGATCTCGGGCAAACTCTTTTATTAAAGGCGCGGGATAATTGAGCTTGATAACATTCAAGACTCTGTTGAGCTGCCAACCTCTTCTCATCAAGGGCCTCTAACTCTGCTAATTGAAGTCAAGCATTTTCTTCATAAGTGATCCCTTCTTGAATAGCCAGTTGTAACGAAGGTATTTGACGCTTAAGTGGCAAGACGACTTCGACTCCATAAACCATTGAATAAAGAGTCGCTTGTGTTGGCGTGCGGTGAGTCGTCCTATATGCCATAGAGCTTCTTCCATACTTTCATTCCAATCTCGTTTGGATTTGGAGAAGACTTTCTTTAGCAAGTTGCATAAAGTCTTGTTGAATGCCTCAACTAGACCATCGGCGGCAAGATTGTACATCGAAGAGTTAAGTTGCTTGAAGCCAAAGAGATCACAAATCTTGTTCATCATCCTATTATCGAATGGCTTGTCATTATCCGTTATTATGTAGCGAGGAATGCCAAAGCGATAGATAATGTTCACTCGGATAAAAATTGCAACATTTTCTTTCTTTACCTCCTTAAGAGCAACAACTTCAGTCCATTTTGAGAAGTAGTCGGTTGCAGCTAGGATGTGTAGGTGCTCACCAAAGGAATTTGGCAGTGGTCCAACAACATCCAATCCCCAAGCGTCAATCGACCAGGATGCCACAGTCTGGTGCAACACTTCAGGAGGTTGGTGAATAAAATTTGCATGGAATTGACAAGCCTTGCATCTTCGAGCGTAGTCCAAGAAATCTTTTACCATCGTTGGCCAATAATATCCCATCCTTTTTATATGGAAGTGGAGCTTTGGTCGAGACTGGTGTGACCCACATACCCCAGAATGCGCTTCTTGTAAAGCTTGGAGTGCTTCATCTTCTCCTAAGCATCGCAAGAGTACTCCCTCGAATGATCTTTTGTATAGGGTATCTTTGTAGTAAAGAAAGCGAGGTGCACGATGACGGATTTCAGTTCTTCTCCACGGATTTTCTGGAAGTATCCCATAGCACATTTAGTCGATAATGGGTTGTCTCCATTCTTCTTTCCCAACTTCGAAAACAGCAACAAGATTCTTGAGTTTATTTTCTTCACCTTTGACCTCATTTGGCGGCGGTACTACCCATTTTTTACAGATAGTAACTTGTGTTTGATCAGGTAGGATTAACGATGAAGCTAGGGCAGCTAAAACATCCGCCTTCTTATTTTCTTTCCTTGGCACATGCTGAATAGTCACATCCCCGAGCCACCCCATTAATTTTTTAGCGTAATCATGATATGGGCATAGTTCAGGCTTCTTGACCTCGTAACTACCTAAGAGTTGATTGACCACAAACTGGGAGTCACCAAAGACTTGCAATTGCAGTTGCTTCATATCAACGACCATTTCAAGACCAAGTATTAATGCTTGATACTCACATTGTTGGAACAGAGTTGTGTCAAGGTGAAGGAGTAGGGCAAGACTACACCTTGGGAAGTGACAAATACTACGCCAGCACCAGCTCATCCACTATGTGTAGCACCATCAAAGTAAATCTTCCATGGATGTTGAACTTCAACGACCATTACGTCCTCATCAGGTAGTTCGTCAGTTAGCTCCCAGTCATCAGGTATCGAATGATCTGCCAAGAAGTCTACCAATGCTTGTCCTTTTACAACCTTTTGAAAGATGGACAAAATCTTGAATTGTTGAAATTTGAGGTACCATCTCACTAGTCGATCGATAAGAACAGGTTTTGACATCACAAACTTGATGGGATTTGCCTTAGAAAATGACGGAAAACATGATCTTGAAAGTAGTGCTTCAACTTTTGAATTGAGAAGACTAGCGCAAAACACAACTTGTCAATTGGTGAATAATTCAGCTCGTTTGGTGTCATCATCTTACTCAAGTAGCAAAGGGAGTTTTCTTTCCCTTCACTATTTTCTTGGGCCAACAACGCTCCAACAGACCTCTCTTGTGGTGAAATGTATAGTATCAGCGGCTTTCCAAGTATAGGGGCTGCCAACACTGGAGGCTTTATAAGTAGGATTTAATGCTCTCAAAGGTGTTGCTACTCGCTTGGTCCCATTTGAAAGGGACACTTTTCTTCATAAGGTGACTGAATGGTTGGCACCTCCCAGCTAGGTTTGAGATGAATCTCCTAAGGTATGCTAACTTTCCTTGTAGACTTTTCAATTCGTGAATATCCCGAGGCTCAGGCATTTTCAAGATTGCATTTATTTTTTCTTGATCAATTTCAATCCCTCGATGTCGAACAATGAAACCAAGGAACTTTTCGGAAGTAACTCCAAAGGCGCATTTCAATGGATTCATCCTAAGTTGGTACCTCCAGAGCAACTCAAATACCATTCTCAAGTCTTTCAAGTGGTCGCCCTTCTCTCTTGATTTTACCACCAAGTCGTCAACTTAGCATTCAATATTATTGTGGATAAGATCATCAAACATATTCTGCATAGCCCTTTGATAAGTAACTCCAGCGTTCTTCAAGCCAAAAGGCATTACCTTGTAGCAATAAATACCCTTAAGAGTGCGGAATGCACTAAGCTCTTCATCTTTTGGTGCCATGCGAATTTGGTTATAGCCTGACGAACCGTCCATGAAAGACATTGCCTCGTAACCAGTAGTATCATCGATCATCAGTTCTAGAATAGGAAGCGGAAATTCATCTTTGGGACACGCATTATTGAGATCCTTGAAGTCAACGCATACTCAAATCTGGCTATTCTTCTTCCTTACAAGGACAATACTTTAAACCCATGTTGGGTATTTAACTTCCCGAATAAATCCAACTTCAATGAGTTTTTAACTTCAGTTTCAATCAAGGGAACCAAGTCCGGCCTAAAACGCCTTTGAGTTTGCTTAACAGGACGAGCACCATTTTTGACTGCAAGGTAATGGACTGCTACTTTTGTGTCCAAGCTAGGCATCTCTTTGTAACTCCAAGCAAAGACATCCCTAAACTCCTTGAGTAACTCAATATAAGTTCTTTCTTCATCAACTTCTAGTAAAGCACTTAGGTAGGTGGGTCTTGGTTCTTCATCAGTACCAAGGTTAACTTCTTTTAAAGCATCAACTGTCGTCTTCACTCATTCTTCAAGTTTAGGTGGAGCATCATTCACATCTTTATCTTCTTGAGGGTCCCCATCATTGAGGGATATGTGATTACACGGTGAAACATTCTCCAATTCCGCATTATCCTCCATTGAAGATGAAACACCATTCTTGACTTGTACAGTAACATGATACGGAGAACCCACACTTTCTTCATCTTCGTCACATTCCTTAGTGTAGACCACAATATATGGCTTTACCTTCAGTACTTCTTTACATGAAACCACAAGTTTTGTTTGTCGCCTCATTCTAGAAGGAACCAAACTTTGGAAATCCTTAGAGATCTCCTGGATTTTAGGTGAAGCGGATGTTCTTATGCTTTGAAAATTTCTCCAGAACTTGTTCCCCTTCTTTAATGGACCCAATCTCTCAAATACGGAGGTTATCACATGTGATTTTCCAAGTCGATCAAAAACAGAAGGCTTGTAAGAAGCAGCCGATTCATCTTCTACAGTGATATAATTATTGCCCGCCCTTCTTATTAAGATACGCACCGGTGACGGTTGCTTGTATCCCAAACCTTCACGTGGTTGCCTCGTTGCATCTTCTGATGGGAGCTTCCCTAACTTTGACGGCTCATTGGGATTGTATCCAGATTTTGCAAATAACTTATAAGCGTTAGGGTCAAAACCTTCATCTTTTCGCTTTGTGGGGAGTGCCTTATTCTGCAAGCGATTTTGGGCTACAAACCCTGCAAGCGGCTTCGAGGACAACTTTATTGTCTCAATTTGTTTTACCAGTAGAGTTACTCTTTTAGCGTGTTGGTTTGGAGATTAGATGATTCACCCTCGTCTTTCTTCCTTTTAGGGACATATTGGAGCGCAGGACTCACGTTCCTGCCATAAGACTCAATACCCCCTCTATAAGATTTATTCGTGTTGGGTTGTACCTCCTCGGTAACATCTTTGACTCTACCAGTAGTCACTTCGTCTCTTTTAGTTGTGGGCTCATCATTTTTGCTTTTTATGACATCATCAGCTTTTAGCTCCTTCACAATGCAGTTCTTCAAGTAAAACTTTGCATCGACGAAGTGTGACTCATTCTCGGTGAATGGCTCATCATTAATAACTATCTTCTTCTCGAGTTCACCCTTATAGTATTTCAAACATTGATTGTAGGTAGATGGAACCACTTTGTTCTCATGTATCCAAGGCCTTCCAAGCAAGACGTTGTATGAAGTCTTTGCATCGATCACATGTAGCCATGTACTTGATTGCATATCTTTAATGGTGATTTCTAGCCTAATCGCGCCTATGGATCTTTTTCCCCCTTGGTTGAATCCTTGGATCATCACACGACTTTCTGAGAGTTCGTTCATGGGAATAGCAATTTCTTTCACAGCACGAATTGGCAAAATATTCACTAAGGATCCTCCATCAACCAAAATTCGATTTACCCTTTCATTACACATATAGCCAAGCAGGTACAATGGGCGGTTATGAAGAGTGTCACCTAGCAGAAGATCATCATTTGTGAACGTGACTTTTTCCTCACAAGCATTAACTTCTTGAGGAGTGGACTCAGTGAGCTTCTCCGAAGATGGTGACAATGGTAGGTCATCACTTTCTTCTTCCCCTTTGTCAGCATTGCAACAAGAGGCCTCAACACGATCACGGGAAATCTTCGTGCGGAACCAAGATGGCAAGAAATCCTCCAAGGTCACTGTATGTCGTGGCTTTTAAGGGTGGTGCATCTCCACTTTTGCTTTCTTCAAACGCCTAACTGGCTTCTTTTTCATTGGTCTTTTTACCATCATCTTCCTTGTTGGTTGTTCTACTGATTCTTTTCGTAGGCTCTTTTTATGGCAGCTACGACGAGTCACCAACATCCAACCTTCATCATCATCAGGTTGATCGTCTTCAACTTTATTGTTCTCCAGTAATTCTTCATTTTTGATTCCTTTTAAACGGCATAACTCATCTTGATTGAATAAGCCAAAGGTGATAGAGACTTGGTTCGCGCTTGCTTTCTTATCTCAAGAACGATATTCTTTTCGCGAGCCAAGTCCATGACTTTGTCCTTGAAGACAAAGCACTTCTCTAGAGGGTGGCTCACAAGTCGATGATATTTGCAGTAATTTGGGTCATTTGTTTTCCCAGCTTCATTTGGTCGCTTCATCTCTGGAAGCTCAATGAGATTTAACTCAAGGAGTTCTTCAAAAATAGCTGGCACATCGGAATCTAGAAATGGGTACTCTTTCTCTTGCATTTCTTTTAGAGTCAACTTTCCACTTGGCTTATCGTGAAAAGATATGGATTTCATACTCTGCTTCTTGCTCACCTTCGTCGTGAACTTCATAGGTGACATATTGACATTCATAGCTTATTTGCTTTCAGATTTGGGGACAAACGTGCCCCACTTCCTGACTTCTTGCTTGTCATTCCCTTTGCGAGGTTCATGGATGGGCAGCCTTTCATTTCCAGCAGAGGCCATGCTCAATTCCATATCATGGGCACGAGTTACAAGTTCTTCAAATGTTCCAGGTTTGATACCTTGCAAGATGTAGCACAATCCTCAATGCATGCCTTGGATGCACATCTCTATACCTGAAGCTTCACTAAGCATGTCTTTGCAGTTGAGGCTTGCATTCCTCCACCGATTGATAAAGTTGATAACTAGCTCCCCCTTTCGTTGACGAGTATTTGTAAGTTCTATCATACTCACAATACATCTCATACTATAAAAGCGATTGAGGAACTCTTGCTCTTGTTGATCCTAGCTATCGATAGATCCAGCCACGAGGTCCGTGTACCAGTCAAAAGCATTTCCTTTTAGCGAGCGGACAAACTGCTTAATGAGGTAATCTCCATAAGTCCCAACATTGTTGCACATCTCCACAAAGTGCGCAACATGTTGCTTTGGGTTACCTTTACCATCAAGCTGTTGAAACTTCGAAGTTTGATCTTTTCAGCAACATTGTTTCCTCTTTCAGATGCGTTTGTGGAAGATCTTGCTCCTTTTGAGAATGAAGATCTGAAAACAGGGGTTGATGCGGACGTCACTTGGGGTGCTTGTTGTCCTAAAGAGCTTGTTTTGCTCCTCGTAACTGGTCCAAAGCTTCCAAAGGTGACATCGAGGATGCTTTCCACATCAACATAGAACTTGGAGTTAGTAGCCTTGGTGGAAGTTGAATTGGATTTGATTTTGTTTGAGGTCATTTCAATGTTCTTGGACTTTGGTGATTGAAAAGTTGAGATGAAAGGTAGAGATTGTCCCACTGGGCGTGCCAGAATTTGTAGACAACAAATTTGCGTCGAGAAAATAAAATCAAGACCGAAAATATCGCAACAATCGAAGTATTTTATTTCGAATATTTGAGTGTTACAATCTCTATGGATCCTCCGATTCTTCTTTCCAATTGTAAATAAATTCAAGGGCCTTTGGGCTTGATCTTGAATATGTAGTTGTCACCACGAACCATGATCTTTTTCTTGAGCTTTAGCTTGATTGCTTGAACTTGATCTTGATTTGTTCTTCGTTCTTGAGCTTGACCTTGATTTGTTCTTCGTTCTTGAGTTTGACGTTGATTGCTTGAAGCTTGAAACTTGTAGAGAAATTTGCGACGTTTGATTCACGAGCTCTCTCTTTCTACTTGTTATAACTTCTGGTGTCTTTTCTGACTTATGAAGATCATTATTTATAGTTGTAGAAGGGAGAAGTCATGATAAGAACAAATTCTTTCTGACCAATCAAATTGAAGTGTGACATGGCCGCATTAGATTGGCCAGAACATGTCACTTGCACACGTGGCGCGATTTCACTGGTCTTTCAGTGTGACTGGGCATGCTTTGTCATTTTGACACATGGCATGATCCTATTGGTTCTTCCGCTTGACTTGGCGCGCCATATCATTTGACACGTGACACCAACTGGGCCTCTAGGAAGATGACTTCTTGGGCTTAATGAAGTGGGCTCATCACTTTAGCCCAATTAAATGGGCTAGCCCAATGGATTAAGACTTATTTATTTAATCCATATATATTAGACTTATATAATTAATCCAATTATATTAGCCCAAAATATTTATTTGGACCAATATATCTTGAATTTAAAATATAGCTCAAATTGTTTTATTAAATTTAAATTCAATAAAATTTGCATGCCTACAAATATCACACAATGTTAAGAGTATCTTTGGTCATTTTAGCCCAACAATTATATCAGAGCCATTGGTTTAGTAGGACGAGTCTATAAATGGCGCAATGTTGCTTTAGGGGCCCGGCTTAGTGCAACCTTTAGGCTTCGTTGACCATAAATACTCCTATGATATGGGTAGCACGTTGTTAATCCCCAAATTAATCCATGAATAGTGATGAGTCATGTGTAACTTTGTTCAAGCGGGAGATTATTGGGCGTATGCGAACAAAGTCTCACATAGAAAGTAGAAAAGAAAAAAAGCTACTTATAAGAAGGTGAATACTCTTAATAGTTGGAGGCCTTTTGAGGGAAATCATATGGGCTTGCCCAAAGCGATATCATATAATGTTAATAATATTTGTGGGCAGTTTTAGCCCAACACTAAGCAAGGGAGCGTGTATCAGAACACCTAATGCGAGTAAGTTTTTATTGATACTCCCTCCGGTCCAAAATAAGTAATTTTTTGGCCTTTTTCTTGGGGTCCAAAATAAGTGATTTTTTTTCAGATTTCAAGAATGAATTAATTATTTTTTCCTACATTGTCCATGGAGTAAATAGTGTTGGAATATGTGTTAGCAGTATTTATGTGAGATAGTAAAGGTTAATATGGTCTATTGCATTGTTAATTAATGCTAAAATACGAATTTTTTAATCTGTGTGAAAACACCCAAAAAATCACATATTTCGACCGGAGGGAGTATATACTAGGGACATGAAAAGTCAAAGAGGCAACAGGGATACAGAGTGTTAGTAGTTGGGTTTTCAGATATTAAAGAAGGGGGGAATAGCTGCAGAGCAACCCAAAGAGTTCTCAGAAGCCCCATATTTAAATGTTACTGGTCCTGCAATCCCTCACTCTATAAGAATCTATAGGACAAGTGAGCTACCTTCATATTATTGTAATTTATTAATTCAATTTTAGGGTTGAATTTCGTTAGTTTTTAATAGCATCACTAAGATTACTTTCCTTTTTTTTAAAAATAATTGTTAAATTTAAAACCATACTATTGTTAGCTTTTCCGTGTAAAACAAAGAAAGATTCAGAAATATATACATGAAAGCAAGACTACTATGACTATCTAAACGATAATAAGTTTTTTTTTTAAAACTAGGAACCTGCAACCGCTATGTCACGACACCAGTTCGCCCTCCGTGAACATATCGTGATGGCACCTAGTCCCTATAACTAGGTAAGCCTAACAATGCGGAAAACAACATAGCTTGCGGAATAATTAATTAAAACTGAACAACTAAAGGAAAACTGTATATAAATGTCGCTCGGCATATACAACTCAATAATGCGAAAGTCTACAATATCACCCCAAAACTCAAAAATTCACGGGAACACAAGCTAACGAAAGGTAAATACATTGCTCTAACTCCAGAATGTCTAAAACGAACAGAACGAAAGGAAAAGCTAACTGATAAAGCTAGAATAAGAAAGAGACTCTTGGTATGCAGACGCGGCAGATATACCTCGGAGTCTCTGCTAGATCTCTCCACCTCGAGGATGAGACGCCTGGGCAGAGCTACCTGGATCTACACATGAAAAACATGCGCAGAAAGGGCATGAGTACACCACAGCGATACTCAGTAAGTGTCAAGCCTAACCTCGGTTGGGTAGTGACAAGGAAAGGTCAGGGCCCTACTGAGATAAAACATAATAAATGATAGGATAAGAAAAATTAGTATAGATAAAGTCTATAACGAGAAATCTAAGCAGGATAAATAAGGGAAACAGTAATAGAAAAGCAGAAACAAGACATTATAAGGAATACTACTCACAACAGGAAATAATAACATGGGATCTCTTGGTATCCGAGGGATATCTTGGTATCCCTATCTTTCACACGAGGGATCTCTTGGTATCCTCAATACTATATATACATGTGCCAGGGATCTCTTGGTATCCCGAGGATCTCTTGGTATCCTCAATACTATATATACATGTACCAGGGATCTCTTGGTATCCCGATGATCTCTTGGTATCCTCAATACTATATATACATGTGCCAGGGATCTCTTGGTATCCCGCACTCTCAGTCCAGAATATATCACGCACAGGGGATCTCCCAGGATGCCATCCCGTAGTCCCAAATTTAAAACATACAATAACAACTCAAATAACAAGAATAATGCTAAACTCAGAACAAGTAATAGTAAATTCTAGCCTAATATGCTTCACGGAGTACAAACCAGACAATTAAAGCAAACATGCAAATAAATCAACTAAACATGCTTCTCTAAGCTAACACAGGAAGAGATTACAATTAAAATAAACAGATAAGCAGAAGAAAAACTCAATTGAAATACTTCAAGTAAAAACGGATTTTTCAACAATTGACTCAAGTACGCGCTCGCCACCTCACGTACGAGGCATTCAAATATTAAATATCATGTCCTAAGGGGAAAGGTCCCCCACACAAGGTTAGACAAGCCACTTACCTCGAACCGACACAAAAATCAACTAGAAACCACGCCTTTTCCACGAGTACCCGACTCCAAATGACCCAAATCTATTCAATTCAATTACATATCGTAAATAACATCTCAAGCAACTGATTCTTATATTTAATTTAAAGTTAAGACACAAATTTAGGTAAAATAACCAAAATGCCCCTCAGGAAAACGTCTCGGAATCGGATAAATTTTACATTTTTAGAATCCACGTACTCTCACGAGTCTAACCATATAAAAATCTCCCAAATCGGACGTCAAACACCCACTCAAAACTCAGAATTTTGGCCTAAGAAGTTTCTTCCAATTTTTTCCAATTTTTGATCCCCAATCCGAATTTAAATGATAAAATTAACCATAGATTGATGGAATATAACTAGAAAGGATTAAAGAAACGTTACCCAATAATCTCCTCTTCAAAACCCTCTCAAAATCGCCCTCTCCCTCCAATTTGATTTTTCTAACTTTTGAAACTAAACCCTCGAATTTTATATTTCAGTCCAGTGGTTTCCGCTTTTGTGGTCAAGGGACCGCATCTACGGTCCCGCTTCTGCGGAACTTATGCCGCTTCTGCGGTTTTAATTAATCATCCCAGGGGCCGCATCTACGATGATAATCTCGCAGGTGCGAAACCGTATCTGCGGTAAAACTTCCGCACTTGCGGAAAGCTGAGGGAGCACCAACGTCCGCTCCTGCGATGGCCAAGCCACTTCTGTGGCTCCTCACCTGCGGAACCCAAATTGCAGGCGCGGTTATGACAGGTACCAGAAAAACTTCAGCAGCCCTTCAACTCCAAAAATCCTCTATCGACCATCCGAAATCATCCCGAGGCCCCCGAGACCTCAAACAAACCTATGGACACATCCCATAACATCATTCAAACTTGTACCGATCCTTAAACCACCCAAAACAACGTCGGAAACTCGAATTAATCAATGATTTAAGCCTAAAAACTTTAAATTCTCTCAAAACACGCTGTCAATCAAAAACCTAACCAAACCACGTCCGAATGACCTGAAATTTTGCACACACATCCCAAATGACATGACGGAGCTACTACAACTTCCGAAATTCTATTCCGACCCTCGGATCAAAATCTTACTATCGAACCGGAGACTTCAAAAATTCAAACTTCGGCATTTCAAGCCTAAATGAGCTACGAACTTCCAAAATGCATTCCGAACACGCTCCCAACCCCGAAGTCACCTAACAGAGCTAACGGAACCATCAGATTTCCATTCTGAGGCCGTCTTCACATTGTTCCGACTACGGGAAATTTTCCAACACTTAAGCTCTCACTTAGGGACTAAGTATCCCAAAACTCTCCGAAACTCAAAACCGAACATCCCAGCAAACCAAAATAGCAGAAATAAACTTAGGGGGGGCAGTTAATAGGGAATTGGGGCGTAAATTCTAAGAACGACCGGCCGGGTCGTTACATGCTACATTTTCAGTACGCTCTAGGTAAACCCCGTTTCAGTAGAATAGCTCGTCAACCACACTAAAAAGATAAATCGCACTAGGCAAGCCACGCATAACAAGCTCGGCAGAAAAGGCATGCATGGAGTTTTGAACCTGCAGCCACCCATTTGGGTGAACGATAATAAGGTTAGTTAAAATAAAAATTAATTAAAATGTAGTAAGTGGAATGGAGTGCTTAATCACCTTCATTTCGGTTAAATATTTTCATAATTATAATTATGCGGTGACTATTATATAGGCTGAAATTCTGGGGTTGCTCAAAATTTGAAAAGAATAGAATTACCGAACTGAAATGGATACATTATTTTGGTTTTTGTTAATTTAATAACACGGTTTGGATTTCGATTTTTATTTTTAAAAACTCAATTCGATTAGATTTTCATTTTCAGCAAAAAGAATTGCCAAACATATCGAAAACACCAAATATATTTAGAAAGAATTACAAGAAAATACACTTGACATCACGCCATAATAAAAAAATAGTCCATATTTTTAAATTTTACCCTACCTAGTCCATATTGTACATATTTTAAAAGCACTAGCAAATTCAAAATCTATGGAGTTAAATTTGTGTTCTCACAACCATTGCATTCACTTCTTTTTCGTCTCACATCTTCTACATATGCTTCAAGGGGACATCCGCTATTATTGCTTCTCTCATGTGTCATCTGGTTGCAATATAAAAAAATTGAAGAGTAGAAGTTCATCATTGAACGTAATTCAAAGCTTTGCTTTCGAAAATAGGTTTTTTTGAGTTTGTTAGTTGTTTGAGTAGGGTGTTGTTCCAATTGATTGAAAACTATGTGGGCCCACAAAATTTTTACATTTCAAACCTAGCTCTCCAGTTTTATCTAGGATTCGCTAAAACTCTCAAAGAGAGTAATAATTTTACCAGTTTTTACACTGAAAAATAACATGCCTAAATATTACTCCCTTTGGTCCGCTTTATTGATTTTCTGATTACTTTTATTCTGAGAAATTTATCTTTAAGCATTAACAAACAATAAGATTAATTGTATTAACCTTAATTTGTTCATTAAAAATATAACAAATACTACTACACTCTTTACTCCAAGGGAAACTTTCAAAAAATAACTAATTCGTTCTTAATTTTTTTTTAAAAAAAAAAGCCAAAAGATTTTAAACCAAATTTAACGCACGTGTAACTTTTGCTATGTTATAGTTCAACTTTAGCCATTGTTTATTTATTTCTAATTATTTTAGTGGCCGTTTGGATAATTTGATTTGACGGAAATTAAACGGGGAAAAGGTTCTTGAAGTTGTATTATTTCGTCTATATTTTACTTTAATAAAATTGAAGATTATAATTATTTTATTTGATACATTCTAAGAAGTATTTAAATATTTCACCTTAATTTTGGTAATAAAAGTTCAGTATTGAATATTGGTGGTTATGTGTTTGCAAATATTAGATTTTAGTATTCAAATACTATTATTTATGGATGGTATAGATTAGTATTCTACTTCTAATATGTATTGAGAAAATTTTCTATTATTATTTATGGTAAGATTAGTATTCTACTTCTAAATCTAATATAGTAGAAACTAGAATGCATATACAATCGCGAGACCCACTTTTCCTTAAAAGATGCATGTGTCACAAAATGCAAATAATTTTTTGGTATCTAAGAGCCTGATTGGACATAAGATATTTTTTTGAACTGTTTTTCGAAATCAACGTTTGTTCATAAAATTTTCAATTTTCACTTGAAGGTGCATTTTAAAATTTTTTGAAAATATGAAAAAAAATCCAAAAAACTATTTTGTTAAATTTTTACTCAAATCACTCACAAAACTTCAAAAACAGCCCAAAATTAAATTCATATCCAAACACAACTTTAAATTTCTATTTTCGCCATTTTTTGGAATTTTACAAATTCTTATGTCCAAATGCCCACTAATTCATTCCAACCACAGAAACTGAAAAGGAAATTTTAGAATTCAATTAGATAATTAAATTTTATGCTATTAGTAACTAATACAATTTTAGTATGAATAGCAAATATGTGACGACCCAAAGGGTCATCACCATAATTCTCCCTTTTTCCGCGCTTCCGAGGTCTTGAAAACCTTGCTTTTGTTTACCTCGATTTGCGTGCGCAGTCCGGGCGCGAAACCGGAAAGTTTTTATGTTAAAATATGTGAATTATGTGAAAACTTTGAAGAATTTTGATATTTATATTGATATAGTTGACTTTGGTCAATATTTTAGATAAACGGGTCCGGATCCGTAATTTGATGGTCCCGGAGGGTCCGTAGAAAAATATGGGACTCGGGCATGTGCCCAGAGTCGAAATCCGAGGTCTAGAACCTGAGTAAAAGAATTTTTCTGTTAAATTATTAAGAAAAAATAGAAATAAAAATGAGTTAGAAAATATAGGTATCGGTCTTGTATTTTAGTTCCGATGCCCGGTACAGGTCTTAAATAAGCGTTAAGCGCTATCTGTGAAATTTGGTCGAAATCGGACGTCGTTTGACATATTTCAGACTATGAGTTCCAAGTTTGAAAGTTAAGAAGTTTGAAATGAAAATCATGTGTTTTGAGGCTCGATTCTATGTAAATGATGTTATTTTGGCGATTTGATCGCACGAGTAAGTCTGTAGGATATTTTTGAGGTTGTGTGCATATTTGATTTGGAGTCGCGATGGCTCGGGAGAGTTTTGGATAGGCATCAGATTGCATTTTTTCATTGTAAAAAAATCTGGTATCATTCAGTTCTGCAGGTTTCGCATTTGCGAAGCTAGTGTTCGCAAATGCGAACTCGCAATTGCGAGCCTCTCATCGCAAATGCGAACTTTCACCTGGGCAGTGATCTTCGTAAATGCGAAGAAAATCATCACAAATGTGATGATTGCCTACGAATCCAGTCTTCGCAAATGCGAATGACCGTCCGCAAATGCGGATGTGAACCTTCGCAAATGCGACCTTTTGTTTCGCAAATGCGAAAGTTGGCAGCCCAGTATGGATTCGCAAATGCGAGTCCAGCTTCGCATTTCCCACATTTAGTCGGGGTTCGCAATTGCGAACCCCAGTTCGCAATTGCGACATCAGAGGCTCTGCAATTCATACTTAGACGATTTTGAAGCTTCATTTTTCATATTTTCAAAACCCAAACACCCATTGGCGATTTTTCACGAACTCCCTCTTCTCCAAATCATTTGTAAGTCAACTTTTACTTAATTTCTTCAATCTTTAACATCATTTATCATGTTTTTATCTTAAAATCAAGGTTTTTCATGGGTAAAAATAGGACTTTTGGGTAGAACCTAGGTTTTCTTAAAATTGGGGATTTGGACCTTAATTTGGGGTCCGATTTCAAAACAAATCATAGATATGAACTCGTGGGGTAATGAGTGACCGGGTTTTGGTTCGAACTTCGGGTTTTAACCACGTGGGCCCGGGGGCATTTTGGGAATTTTTGAGTAAAACTTTAGGAAATTCATTTTTACGCATTCAAGTTGATTTAATTAGCATTTGTTGATACATTCAAGTAATTTGTGACTAGATTCAAGCGGTTTTGTGGTGAATTCGAGGGGTAAATCTATTCTAGAGGCTTGAGTGGACTTTTGGAGCATTTGAGGTAAGTGTTTCATCTAACTTTGGCTTGAGGGAATAGGATTAGAGTATTACAAATTGTTATTTGCTAAATGATTGAGTGCAGTGTATAGGCATGGTGACGAGTGTCTATACACCGGAGTCTAGCATGACCGTGGGTCTTTGTTTATACTTGTTTTGAGATAATTTGGAACTCTTCTAAGCTAAATTATGATTTCTACAAATGTGAAGAGTTTGGGAATAAGTTGAGAAATAGTAATATTTTTATAGTGTTGGCTCAAATGATAAATGCTATTGAGTAGGAGATGAAAGTATTGAAAGGAGTTGTGATAAAAATCCCTTGCCGGGATGGTTTGAATATATTGAGTATTACCCTTGTCGGGTTGTGAAAGTTATTGTTATTGTTCCCTTACCGGGACTTAGTTGTTATTTGTGTTATTCCCTTACCGGGATAGTTCTTACTATTTGTTTATTCCTCTTGCCCGTTTGGTTGTGACTGTTGGGTGAGGAGGAGTGATATTGCACGAAGGGTCATTCCGTGCTATTTCTGATTATATTTGCACGAAGGGTCATTCCGTGCTATGTTTTGACTACTTATGCACGAAGGTACATTCCGTGCTCTGATTTGATTATATTTGCACGAAGGGTCATTCCGTGCCATGAAATGCGAGTCATGTGAGGGAAAGCACGAAGGGTGATGTCGTGCATTTTTATATCATTTTGTTAAACTTAAAGTCTTCCGCACCTATTTAATTGTTGTTAGAATATTATATTATTGAGGTTGGATAGAGAGTGTTTAATGTTTGGCTGGCCTAGCTCCATTAGTAGGTGCCATCACGACGCCCGATGGTGGGAAAAAAATTCGGATCGTGACAAGTTGGTATCAGAGCTCTAGCTTGCATAGGTCTCGCTACTCACGGACAAACTTGGTAGAGTCTGAGGGATCGGTACAGAGACGTCTGTATTTATCCCCAGAGGCTACGGAGTTAGGAAAAGTTTTACTTTTGTTCTTTCTTGTCGTGTGATTCTGTTTCTCAAATATTGATTGTCTTTCTACTCTGTTCTTTCGCAGATGGCGAGAACACGTGCTTCTTCTTCTACCGCGCAGCAGCCTGAGCCCCCAGTAGCAGCTCCTACGAGGGGCAGAGGCCGTGCCAGAGGCCGAGGCAGGGGCAGAGCTCAGCCCCAGGCAGCAATTCCAGAGGTGGAGCCTCATATTGATTATGATGAGGAGGTTCCCGTCCCAGCAGCTCCACTGGGCCCAGCTCAGGTCCCAGGAGGGGTTATGTTCACCCCGGATCTTCAGGATGCTCTAGTCCGACTGGCAGGCTTTATGGACAGTGTCACTAGAGCGGGTTTGCTACCAGTAGCACTAGCCACTTCTCAGGCTGGAGGAGGGGTTCAGACTCCTGCTACGCGTACTCCGGAGCAGGTAGCTCCCCGAACTCAGGTTCCAGAGGTTCAGCCCGCAGTGGCAGTTCAGACAGGTATTACAGCTCAGGCCGACGATGGAGCGGCCATGTCTTCGGATGCTTGAGGAGACTTGATCGGTTCTCCAAGCTTTTCACCATCACTTTCAGCGGTGCTTCATCAGAGGATCCCCAGGATTTTCTATTCAGCTGTCATGAGATTCTCAGGACCATGGGTATAGTGGAGACCAACGGGGTCAATTTTTGCACCTTCAGGCTTGCAGGGTCCGCCACGACTTGGTGGAGGGATTTTTTCCTATCTAGACCAGCAGAGTCTCTATCTTTGACATGGTATCAGTTCGCAGAGTTGTTCTTGGAGAAGTTTCTCCCCGTCACTCAGCGGGAGGCACTTCGTAGGCAGTTTGAGCACCTCCAGCAGGGCTCCATGACAGTTGCTCAGTATGAGACTAGATTTGTTGACTTGGCACGCCACGCAGTTGTGATACTCCCTACAGAGCGAGAGAGGGTCCGGAGATTCATTGATGGATTAATTTAGCCGATCCGTCTTCAGATGGCCATGGGAGTTGGTAGTGATATTTCCTTTCAGGAGGCGGCCAATGCGGCCTGCAGAGTTGAGATGGACCTCACACGGGGAGGTGGTCAGATGTCGGACAAGAGGCCTCGTCATTCTAGTATATTCAGTGGTACCTCATCTGGAGGTAGGGATTCCTATGGTAGGGGTCAGGCATCGAGGCCCTTTCAGTCTGCGCTTAAGGTTTCTCATGGTGCTCCAGGTAGCGGAGGTTCTCAGCAGTATTATTCGGATCAGTAGCCTATCAGTGCACCCCCACTTCAGAGCTTCAGGGGAGGACATTCTGGTCGACAGGGCCAGCTGTCGCAGCAGGCGAGATCTTGTTATGGTTGTGGTGACCCCGGTCACATTGTCAGGTTTTTCCCTCGAGCATCGGGCAGCTCTCAGCAGCAGGGTCCTCACCCCGTGATTCAGGCAGTAGGTGATCCACAGCACGCCCAGCCAACTAGAGGCGGGGGTAGGGATCATAGAGGTGGAGGTAGGGACCGTAGAGGTGGAGCTCGGACCGGCAGAGACAGAGGACAGCCAGTGGTTGATCATCCTAGAGATGTAGTTCAGGGAGGTGGGGACCAACCCCGGTGTTATACTTTGCCAGCCAGGCCAGAGGCTGAGTCTTCCGATGCAGTTATTACAGGTACTATTCTGGTCTGTGACAGGGATGCTTCAGTGCTATTTGACCCTGGGTCTACGTATTCATAT
>MU753566.1:123168-151943 GCA_026770625.1 Nicotiana glauca
TATATATATATATATATATATATATATATATATATATATATTCTACAAAACATTACAAGAAATTATATTTGGAAATATATATACATAACATACTATATAGTATAGTATTAGTATACTATACTAATATACTATATATACTATATACTATATATACTATATATACTACAAAACAAGATTTTTCAAAATGAGGGCCCCACCATCAATGACCACCAACGGTCATATTGCAGAAATAGCCATTTTTTTAATTTACAAAACAAACATTCTCTAACACTATAAATACCCCCCTCCCTCTTCTTCAGTTCAATACTCAATACTCATTTCTCAATCTAAATTTCTCTCAATCTGTCAATCTCCAATTTTCAAGACTTCAAGTCTCAATCCCAATTTTCAAGTTAAATCATGCCTCGTTCGGAAAGAGTGCGCTTATTTGTATCGCAATACTATGAAGTGCTTGAAGAAAATGAACAAGGCCAAATATTAAAGTTCAAGAATTGTGGTAAAGTCTTAAATTTTCGTTCAAGGTCTGACACAGGCAGTTTAAGGAGGCATATAAAGTATTGTCTTGAGCGTCATCCGGAAATTCGTATTTAAGATTTTTCAACAATATGTGTTATTTTAAATTATTAGACGTATTTATGCTTCATTTTGTACTTTGTTATTAATTTATTATGCATGCCAATTTAGTTTTACTATTGTTTTGTTATTTTACTTTTTCGTCAAGCACTTTAATAATTAGATTTCTATATTATATATACTACATATATTTATATAGCCATGTATAAGAGCAATTTATATATATACATACATATATGGTTTACAAGAAATTACCTTAAACAAATTTTTTTTAAAAAAATGACCGGAAATAAAAAAGCCCGTTAGGCCCGCTAAGCCCACGAGCCCGACCCATTTAGCCCAGGACCATATGGGCTTAGGCCCGTCACGGGCCGGTTCCACCCTTTGAGCCCACGAAGCCCGTGACCGCTAGAGCCCGACCCGTTTAGCCCATTTAGGCTCGGGCCCAGCCCACCATACAGCCTTCAGCGTGATGTGAAAATCTACGAGGAGTTTTGAAAAATCATATGAAATGTTTTGGATCGTAGTTTCAAAAGTCAAAACTTATGGATCTGCTTTGCTCTTATTTTTGTTTTTTTGGTGTTGTTGTTGATATTGAAATGCGATATATTAAAATGGGAGGAATATAAAGAGGTTTAAAGGAGTAGAATTCCATAAAGTACCATCTTCTTCAGTTAATCCATGTGAGTCCCAGCCTCCCAGGTACCTCCATAGTTAGCTAAATTGTGCACCACCATGTTCGCCCCAGGTATCAGAAACAATCTCTCCATCTCTCGGGGTATAGGTAAGGTTTCCGTACACACCACCCTTTCCAAACTTACTAATAGGATTTCACTAAGTCATTATTGTTGTTGAATGTTCGCCTCAGGTATATGTGGGCGCAAGCATGGGCGGATGTAGTGTATTACACCGTTTCAGACGAACCTAATAACTTCTGTTTAGATCATGTATTTGTATTAGGATATTCATTAAATATGCATAAATATTTCACTATGAATCTAGTAACTAAACGAACTCTAAATTCTGCAGTAAATTTTAAACCGTTAAACTTCAAATTCTAACTCAGTCTTTGGGTAACGTGGATGGCCCGCCCGGAGAAGAAACCTGCATCAAAATAATGTTGGAGAGATGGATTGGGTGAGGGAGGGAGGGGGGTTGTGTGTTTCACAACCAAAATCAAAATCAAAATCAAATCTCGACGAAAAGTTACTGTCAAATCAACTAATTTGGATGGTTTAACTTGCATCGGCATGTGAGATTTTGTAACGTGTTACTATTTGCCTATTTGGTTGTTGAAACACTAGTAGTTAAAGTGTTGACTAATGACAACACTTTTAACTAGTTGACAACTCACAACCTATGTAAACGAATAGAGACATTCAATTATATTTGTGATCCTATGAAGCAAGAAAGTCATAGTAGTTCGCATGTAGATTAATGTTTACCGTTCCTGGCGGCTGGCGAGCTAATGTAAAAAGGCTATTTTTAGATAATTTTACAAGAGATTGGTAATGACATCCAATCTACAAAATTTAGTTGATAACGATCTTATATGGATTCCAATTTGACTGAAACCAGTTAAAATTTTATTTCCAATGTTTCCTTCTAACAACAGAACGAAAAGAAAAGAAGCAATAAAAGACACAGGGAACTAGTGGATCAAACGGTACAAATATTTTATTGAATAATTAAAATATCCCTAAAACATTAATCGACTTTTATGTCTTTCAAAATTTATTTAATGAAGCAAGTTAAAAATAAATATAATTGTTACCCAAGGATGAAATTTGGTTTCGATTTAAACTACTGAATAACTAAACGTATTTCATTTCGGGTCATAATAGGACTCTTCTATAAAACAACAAGAATTTTCTTTTCTTAGATGTGGTCTTTTTAAATATACTGGTAATGTTTCATTTGATTTTTGATTGTATGGGGATCTTGACGACGGAGGAAGATAATAAAGATACAATATTGTTAGAACAAACAGATTAACCTTTAGATGTATTAGTTTGCAATGTGGTTAAGCCAAATGACAAGCTAAAATGAAGCCACTTGACAAATTTAAGACAACATAAAAAGTTTGGATTATAAATGAAAAATATTTAATGAAAGTAATAGTTCAAGATTTTCTGTAAATTGAATTTCATTCTTTAATTAATCAAAGCCAATTATTTTAACATTTAAACTAAAAATGTTCTCTTTTTGATAATATGTAGGACGTACACAAAGAGGGATGCAACTTTCATTAAACAAACAAATATATTATAGCTATAGGTATCTTCACTTAAATTTGTATATAATTTAATTATGGTATGTATCCTTTTTTGAAAAAGAATCAATTAAAATTCGTTTTGTATCTTACACATTAATTTTAAGTTGAAATAATAATTCTATATTTAGTACAAACTTTGTATCTGATCTTATTTGTGAACAATATACATTAATATAGGTATCATATAGATTACTATAAGTACTTAATTAAATTTTGTGTATAATTTATTTTTTTTTAAACTAAAAATGTTCTCTTTTTGAGAATATGTTGGACATACACAAAGAGGGAAGCAATTTGCATTAAGCAAACAAATATATTATAGCTATAGGTATCTTTACTTAAATTTGTGTATAATTCAATTATGGTAGGTATTCTTTTTTGAGAAAGAATTAATTAAAATTTCTTTTTTGTATTTTACACATTAATTATAAGTTGAAATAATAATTCTATATTTAGTACAAGCTTTGTATCTGACCTTATTTGCAAACAATATACATTAATATAGGTATTATATACATTATTATAGGTATCTTTAATTAAATTTTGTGTATAATTCAGTTATGGTAGGTATTCTTTTTTAAGAAAGAAATAATTAAATAAACATTTTTTATTTATGAGTTTGGTATCTTTAATTAAATGTTGTGTATAATTCAATTATGGTAGGTATCCTTTTTTGAGAAAAAATTAATTAAAATTTCGTCTTGTATCTTACACATTAACTTTAAGCTGAAATAATGATTCTATATTTAGTACAAGCTTTGTATCTGACCTTATTTGCGAACAATATACATTATTATAAGTATCTTTAATTAAATTTTGTGTATAATTTAATTATGGTAGGTGTTCTTTTTTAAGAAAGAAATAATTAAATAAATATTTTGTATCTTACATTTATATATATTAAAGGAAATAGTATTAAAAAAACGAACTAGAGGACCATGGAAAAAGCAAAAAAATTAAGGTTTGGTGGTTAACAAATTTTAATTAACAACAAAAAAAACGTTAAAAATTTAAAAATGGCAAAAGCTAAAAAAATGAAATATTCGTATCATTTCTTCAGAAATCACACATACAAATTGATTTACACATGCCTTTTTTAAATATTAGGATTTCATATACATAAAAATTGATTTACTTTGATAGTCTTTCCTTAGAAATTTTTATTTAAGCGACTTTTCTTTAGGGTTGGCTTCTCTACATTGCTTAGGGTTTAGCTTCCACACAAACACTGCAAAGTATGTCTCCAAACTACAACTATATCAGAGAAATATCAATGTCCAAAATGAGTTGGAATTTTAAGGTTTGTGTTGTTAGATTATGGCACATTCCACACCGCAAGAAACCAAAAAATTCTAATTCAATTGAATTAATTATTCAAGATGAAAAGGTGCATACTCTTTTACATGTTGTTACTTTTTTCGAGTAGTGATGTATTTTCTTCAACTTATGTGCCTTACTAACTTACATTTCTTTTCACATTTTTTATCTTAGGGAAATCGAATTTATGCAACTATTGAACGAGCTGTTATGTGTATTTTCAAAACAAAAATACATGAAATAGAATTGTACATTATGAAAAACTTTGTGGTTGGACCAAACAATCTGAAAATTAAGACTAGTAAGCATAAATTGAAACTGACATTTTCTCATAGCACGAGTGTGGATGAAATTAATGATCCACTGTTTAGTTTGAATATCTTCAACTTTAAGCCTTATGAGCATCTCACAAATCAACTTGAGGTTGCTGAGAATGAACTATTCGGTAATTATTTTACCTTTCGCTATTTTTTGTTGAATGTTTTATCACCTTAGTTATAACTAATTATTTAAATATGGCAGGTGTCATAGGAGAAGTTATTGGTCATGGTAACATAGAATCGTACAATCAAGGTAGTAAAATAAGTATCTTTATGAACTTGGAGCTTGAGGATTGTCACGACCCAAAATTCACTGAGGGTCGTGGTGACGTCGGACACCGTTGTCAGGCAAGCCAACCAAAATACTTAATTAACTTTCAATTTTTGTACTGTCTAAAATTATTTTTCTTTATACATTAAATAACGAATAATAAAATTTACAGAAATAACCGCGAAGTCTTTAACAAAACATAATATTTAATAATAAAAAAATCCTCCTAGAACCCGGTGTCACGAGTGCATGAGCAATTTCTAAGAAATAATGTAATACAACAATCGTCTGGAATACAATATTGGACAGAAATAAATACAGAAAACTGAAAGAGACTCGGCTGGCTGCGGATTACCTCGAGAAGTGCAGCTCAGCTAAGTCTCTGTGTCATCCGTGCTGCTACGCCCAGTAGGCCACTAGAGATGCATATGCTTGTGCAACAAAAATGCACAGAAGTGTAGTATGAGTACGAAAATAACGTGTACCCAATGAGTATCCCGTCTAATCTCGAAGAAGTAGAAACGAGATGGTCAACTTCGATATTTACTAGTGGTCCAATAATGATATATCAATAATATGTTAAATCGCAGATTTTTATAAACATGATATAATTCGATAGGTTGAAGCAAATGAATAATTTTTCCTTTATAGGAAATTTCCAAATTCCTTTTTATCATTTATATAATTATTCTCAAGCCGGAAAGAGGCTATAAAAACTTTAATAAGTTTCAAGGCAAGCAATACAAGCATGCTCAAATCATGCCGAGGCGTATGACCCGGTCCAACAGAAAATAAACTGTGCACTGCCGAGGGTCGAATGACGCGAACCATAGATGCATCTACTACCTCGCTCACGTACTATCCATGTGACGCGGTCAATATAAATTAAATAATCACCCTGCTCGCGAATCATGCCTGCGACGCATGTACACATAGAAATACATGTTCAAATAGCAAATTAAGAATTTATCAGGGAATATTAATTCAAATAAAAGCCACTTTCTCTTTTAACAATTTAAGAAAAGAAATTTAACCCTTTTTTAACATTATTTATTAATTCAATGTGATTAAAGCAATTCAAGCAGTCAATAAGTTTACAAATAATCCAAGTATAACATGCTCTTGGGTCCTAAACTACCCGGACAATAGCATAATAGTAGTTATGCACGGACTCTCGTCACTTCGTGCACACGTAGCCCCCACAAATAGGACCACACAACCAATTATTTGTACCTATGGAGATAATTCCCTCTTACAAGGTTAGAAAGGAGACTCACCTCACTCCGAAGGTCCATAACCGGCATTCCACGCCCTTTCAAAGACTCGAATCGATGCATAACGCTCCAAAACTAGCCAATAATTATGTAAATCCATTAATATATGCTAAGGTACTCATTATAATCCAATTTATAACAATTCCTAACCCCGATCGAAAAGTTAACAAAAATACCCTCGGACCCACGTGCCCAGAATCCAAAATTTCTCGAAGATAAAGTTTACCCATGAACACACGAACTCAAATATATGATTTTCTCTTAATTCTATACTAAAAATCGTGATCAAATTCCAAGAATATAGATTTCTAGGTCTTTCTACCAAAACCCCAAATTTTTACTCATTTACATACTAAAATCTATACATAATCGATGTATTTAACTCAAGATGGGTGGGATTAGCTTAACTTATCATTGATGAAGAAAAATCCACTTGAAGCTCTCCCAAAATCGCGCAAGCCAAGAAAATATGAGAGAAAATGGCCAAAACCCGATTTTTAAAACACCTTTCTGCCTCCAGCACTTTCCGCACCTGCGGTCCCTCGACCGCTTCTGCAGTCCTACAGGTGCAGCCCCACTACCGCATCTGCAGAACTTCCCAGGCTGCCCCTTTTCAGCTTCTGCATCTTCTCCACCGCAGGTGCAGTCCTGCATCTGCGAAAATATGACCGCATCTGCGGTCCCTTCTCCTCTAGTCCAAAATCGCATCTGCGGCTATTTTACCACAGGTGCGGTCCCGCTTCTGCGGTTCCATGACCGTATCTGCGGTCCCTTCGCTCCTGACCCAAAACCGCATCTGCGCCCTCCTAGCCGCTTCTGCGGCTCCGCACCTGCGGCCAACCCCTCGCAGGTGCGGTCACACCAGATACTAGCAACTTCAGCCTTTCCAAGAATTCCATTTTCGATCCGTTAACCACCCGGAATCCACCTGAGGCCCCCGAGACCCCAACCAATCATACCAACCAGTCCCAAAATACTTACGGACTTGCTCGAGGCCTCAAATCATATCAAACAATGCTAAAATCGCGAATCGACCTCCAATCCAAGCTTTATAAACTTTAGAATTTCAAACTTCTATTTTCGATGTTTAAACCCATCAAATCACGTCCGATTGACTTCAAATTTTGCAAGCAAGTCATATTCGATATTATGGACCTACTCCAACTTTCGAAATCAAATTCTGACCCCGATATTAAAAAGTCCACTTCCGGTCAAACTTCTCAAAAATCTTCAAATTTATATCTTTAGCCAAATGATTCCAAAATGACCTACGGACCTCCGAATTCACTTCCGATCATGCTTCCAACTCCAGAATTACCATACGGAGCTATTCACGGACTCGGAATCCCAAACGGACATTGATAACACTGAAATGCACTTCAAGCCAAACTTATGAAATTTCTCCCAAAATGTTAACTTCCACAATAGGCGCCAAAACGCTCCCGGGTCATCCAAGACCCGATCCAGGCATACGCCCAAGTCTGAAATCATCATACGAACCTGCTGGATCTTTCAGATCCCGATTCCGAGGTCATTTACTCAAAATTCCAATCCTAGTTAATTTTTTCAACTTTAAACTTCTGAAATGAGAATTCTCTTTCCAAATCAACTCTGAACTTCCCGAAACTTAATTTCGACCACGTGTACAATTCATAATACCTGAAATGAAGCTGTTCATGACCTCAGACTGGTGAACAACGTGCTAGAGCTCAAACTGACCGGTCGGGTTGTTACATTCTCTCCCACTTAAACATACGTTCTTCCTCGAACGTGCTGAGAACTACATTGAAGTAGTCTAAAATTACTGTTTAACACCTCCTGCACTTTCCCGTGCTACCAAAACTCAGTTGAGCACATCAGCTCAATCAATTCTTAAGATATTCCCTTTTATTCCAGCAATTAAGCCTTAGAGCCCAATTCCAACATCCGAAATTCTATGCCTGACCTGTTTCCAGCATAAGATCACCATATCAATCACTATACACTGCACCCAAACATGGCTGCATGACTTTGCTGAATTCACACCTAGCGTCACTTTACTCACCGGACCACAATAACATTTTCTGATCAACTTAGTCAAAATTCCACGAATCTGAGGCTCCCATTGCATCCCATGACATACACAGGTCTTACTCTAACTCTTACAACGCTGCCACAACGGAAAAGATGTGTAGAAATTCATAATCAACTGCCAAGTCAACCAATCATTGAGTTTATACTTCTGACAAGAAACATTACCTCATTCTGAACCAAATAATGATCTTTGTTCCTTAATATATTTCACGTAATCAGATTGCACTGATCCTAAATCCAACAATCTCGTCTCACCCAGTATAAACTGCTCAGGCAATAAGCCACCCGACATGACCAAAAGTCTCACATGATGCCACAATGTGCCAATAGGATACCAATTAGAATGCGATATAAAAAAAATGAACTCTAAAAAGGAATTTCAATTACCCCGCTCGCGAATCATATATGCGACGCGGGTGCACAGCTAATATAAGCTTCCTTCAGAAAATAGGAAACATAACACAATAACTAGATATGGGAAACTGTACTGAACATCACACTGTTACGGCGCACAACCCGATCCGAGCAATCATAACCATGGTGGCGTGCCACCCGATCCACAAAACATAACCATGGCGGCGTGCCACCCGATCCAAATAACATACCCATGGCGGCGTGCCACCCGATCCACATAACATACCCATGGCGGCGTGCCACCCGATCCACACATGGAACTCACATAAGGAGATGTACATCGAGCGAAATTCCTCATTACAACAAAATACTGAATATCAGTCATAAACACGCTAAGTGTATAATACCATTACTTGGGGAGACATATTACGCTATAATCCACAAACTTGAGCACAACTGAAGTGCGATATATGATCTGAATCTCAAGAGCCATCCTGCTCATATAACCTCATCTCTATGCAGAACCTCAACACATAAGAAATTCACCAAGCTGCTTCACAACTCGCACGACGCAATACATCATTACATGAAATAGCTGACAATGAAATAACACCCCGACTCCTTTCCATAAGGAGCGTATTGTTGAGATGAATACATCTGGCCTGATATAAGCCCCTGTTCACATTTAAATCAATCCACTGATCTCAAGCCAATTTCTAATTGCACCAACTAGGCTAATAACCTTTCAAAGGTCCATAATAACTCCCCCTTTCTCATAACACATAAGAACAACCCTCATAACTGGAGCGAACCTCCACAGTCCATAACCCAATAAACAGAGTGTCATCTAGGCATAAATTCTCAAATTAATGATATTACCACAATCCTCATACTTGGTTTAAATCTTTAATCAATCAATTGACTACATGTCACACTTATACAATCTTCCTGTGGGACACGCTCCCACAACCTTTCGAAATGAATAACGGGTCCGCACATCCAAACCACCGACCGCACTAACGCTAAAAAGCGATCAAGAATCATTAACCAGGATGCAAAGCCTTTTTCACAAAACACCGATCTCAGGTGACGCTGAATACAATACCCACTTAACTGCTCATCCGAGATTGTGACATCCTTGTCCACACCGAGCTGTTACCTTGATCTTTGCTTTAAATTCTATACCACTCACTACACCTAACATGCCAATATACGATGGAACATGCTTTTCATCATAGCTTCGGAACCACTATTGGGCTAACTCTTCATCATATAAAAGCTTTTCACTTAACTCACTTCAGGAGAACCATAGCAATACATAGGTGAAATCTCATAACCGTAGAACATGAAAACTCTAAGTAGTGGTTTAAGCCACCATAGCCCTTTCGGGGCCCACCTCCACACATCAGGTCACAACTCACTTGCATAACTCGATCACGCTGAAAGAACTGCTCACTACCAGCAACACGCCATACCGACTATGTCTAACCAATCCCTCTTCTTCCAATTTATCCTTAATTGCCATAGAAACAATGATAACTCCATTCAACACTTAACACTCCATCCGCACTCATCCCGAGTGACCCTAAATCACGAGACCATGCTATCTTAAATCCCACGAACTACTTTGTACCTCCCAATTGCTGCATCGCAAGTCAAAACATCATAGACATTTTGTTCCCCTTCTCATAGGCTGCCATCAAGCTTGATTCTTAATCGTACCTATAGGCTCGAAATCGTTAGGCATCACGCCTTATCCTTTGAATTAACTAGAACCGTTGTTGAGATCCATCCGCTCTAACTTGGCCCCGAATATAATAAACCCCATGAGACTTCTATCACATAAATACCCTATTGGTGAAGCACCTGGCAGAATCATTTCCCTTAGAGCCCGCATCTTTACAAAGCACAATCCTGATTCCTTCCTCATGTCCGAACATGGCCAATAAGGCCAACGATAGCACGTCTTTAATAATTCCTTTGCTCAATTTACCACTTACGTTCTTTTCCCGTAGCTGAAGTAACCCATCAATATGCTAATAACTAGAAACCTCGCAAGTAGTTAACCATGCAACTCAATCATAGGCGGTGGGACTCTCCCACTTAGCTTGAAGCCATTATTATACAACTTTGGTACTCATTGGGATTCCTTATCTCTTATTGACATAACCTTGCGCAATCAACCACCTAAATTCTCAGATTCTTTTTCTTAAACCCCTTTTATACTCTGGATTATCAACCACATTTGCACGACCGATCTCTTTGCTTCATATTAGCCCGTACTTCTAATTAAACCCGTATACTTCAATCGCCATCTACTAAAATCCCAAATCATTCTAAACTCTCCTTAAGGTGCATAATCATCCTACCACCAAGCCCATATGCAACATCCGCCACTCTCCCACTTTGGGCAAACTCACTTATTTAATCAATTACTTGGCCTTTGCTTCATACACCTGGCCTTCGAGGAATTTTAGCCACCGTATGACACTTTCCATACATCTTTCCTCATACTTTGCTACTCAGTTGTTGCCTTAATTAAAATCTATCTTCATGGCACTTGAACCCACAATTGCTGCTAACTTTACACCTTTCGGAAAATCATCCTTCTCATACCATCGATATTAGAAACACTGATTTGACCCTGAACTACCGCGCCCTGCAATATCTGACGGCCGCATTTTTGATACTATTTCATAATAGCTTGCTCCAAAGGTGAATTGTAGAAGATCGCAACACCGGCGAACTTAGTGCATTCAATTAGGACAATGACATCCCCTCATAGAAGAAAACTCCACCACCCTCGCATATACCAAGTCTCATTACTCTACCATCCCAAATCTGCACATTCTTAGCCTGATTGCCTTTCCCCTACCGGAAATAAAATACCGAATCTCTAGATTATGCACTAAGTAAACCTCCCTTCAGGTCATTCACTGCTCCGACACGTGGGCAACATCCTACCATCATATCACTACTGCGGAACAATCATTCATAAGCATCATGGCAACTTATGCCTGGACTCAGAGCCCTTAGAAGTACCGTTACTGGGCTGAAATAATAAAATATCCTTCCATAAGGCAACGATAATAGCTCAAACGACTATACAGGGAGAAACATCCCGTACCATATTCGTAATATCATTAAAATTCTTCAATCCTCCATGAATAACAAGCGCTTTGCGTTGCATAAGATTGAGTAGGAAAGAAACAAAGGCATAAGCCTCAAAGGAATCAAATCGCACGATGAGGAATCAAGAAGGGAAGTACTCCTAACAGTCCTGCAGCCTCCCGAGGATAAGTACAGGCGTCTCCGTACCGATCCGCGAGACTCTACCAGACTTGCTCATGACTCGTGAGACCCTAGGAACCTAGTGCTTTGATACCATATTGTCACGACCCAAAATCCACCGAGGGTCGTGGTGGCGCCGGACACCGCTGTCAGGCAAGCCAACCAAAACACTTAATTAACTTTCAATTTTTGTATTGTCTAAAATCATTTTTCTTTATACATTAAATAGCGAATAATAAAGTTTACAGAAATAACCATGAAGTCTTTAACAAAACATAACATTTAATAATCTAAAAATCCTCCCAGAACCCGGTGTCACGAATGTATGAGCAATTTCTAAGAAATAATGTAATACAACAATCGTTTGGAATACAATATTGGACAGAAATAAATATAGAAAACTGAAAGAGACTCTGCTGGTTGTGGATCGCCTCGAGAAGTGCAGCTCACCTAAGTCTCCGTGTCATCCTTGCTGCTACGCCTAGTAGGCCACTAGAGATGCATATGCCTGTGCAACAAAAATGCACAGAAGTGTAGTATGAGTACAAAAACAACGTGTACTCAATGAGTATCCCGTCTAATCTCGAAGAAGTAGAGACGAGATAGTCGACTTTGACACTTACTAGTGGTCCAATAATGAAATATCAATAATATGTTAAATCTCAGATTTTTACAAACATGACATAATTCGATAGGTTGAAGCAAATGAACAATTTTTCCTTTATAGGAAATTTTCAAATTCCTTTTTATCATTTATACAATTATTCTAAAGTCGGAAAGAGGCTATAACAACTTTAATAAGTTTCAAGGCAAGCAATACAAGCATGCGCAAAGCATGCCGAGGCGTACGACCCTCTCCAATGGTAAATAAACTCTGCACTACCGAGGGTCGAACGACGCGAACCATAAATGCATCTATTACCCTGTTCGCGAACTATCCATGCGATACGATCAACATAAATTAAACAATCACCCTGCTCGCGAATCATGCATGCGATGCCGGTACACATAGAAATGCATGCTCAGATAGCAAATTAAGAATCTATCAGGGAATATTTATTCAAATAAAATCCACTTTCTCTTTTAACAATTTAAGAAAAGAAGTTTAATCCTTTTTTAACTTTATTTATTAATTCAATGTGATTTAAGCAATTCAAGTTGTCAATAAGTTCATAAATAATTCAAGTATAACATGCTCTTGGGTCCTAAACTACCCAGATAATAGCATAATAGTAGCTATGCACGGACTCTCGTCACCTCGTGCGCACGTAGCCCCCACAAATACGAGCACATAACCAATTATTTTTACCTATGGGACAATTCCCTCTTATAAGGTTAGAAAGGAGACTCACCTCGCTTCGAAGGTTTATAACCGGCATTCCACGCCCTTCCGAAGACTCGAGTCGAAGCACAACGCTCCAAAACTAGCCAATAATTATGTAAATCCATTAATATATGCTAAGGTACTCATTATAATCCAATTTATAACAATTCCTAGCCCCGATCAAAAAGTTGACAAAAATACCCTCGTACCCACATGCCCGGAATCTGAAATTTCTCGAAGATAAATTTTACCCATGAACACACGAACTCAAATATATGATTTTCTCATAATTCTATACCAAAAATTGTGGTCAAATTCTAAGAATATAGATTTCTAGGTCTTTCTATCAAAACCCCAAATTTCTACTCATTTACATACTAAAATCTATACATAATCAATGTATTTAACTCAAGATGGGTGGGATTAGCTTACCTTATCATTGATGAAGAAAAATCCACTTGAAGCTCTCCCAAAAGCGCCCAAGCCAAGAAAATATGAAAGAAAATGGCCAAAACCCAATTTTTAAAACACCTTTCTGCCTCCAGCACTTTCCATACCTGCGGTCCCTCGACCGCTTCTGTGGTTCCGCAAGTGTGGCCCCACTACCGCATCTGCGGTCCTTCCCAGGCTGCCCCTTTTCCGCTTCTGCATCTTTTCCACCGCAGGTGCGATCCTGTATCTTTGAAAATATGACCACATCTGCGGTCCCTTCTCTTCTAGTCCAAAACCGCATCTGCAGCTATTTTACTACAGGTGCGATCTCGCTTCTGTGGTTCCTTGACTACATCTGCGGTCCCTTCGTTCCTGAACCAAAACCGCATCTGCGCCCTTCTAGCCGCTTGTGACGACCCTACCCGTCATCTCGTGTGTTACCGCCCCCTTTTCCCCATTTCCTATTTTGTTATGCTTAATTATCAGTGTCTTGTGTGGACGAGTTGAATTGGATTGGCTTTAGTAGGAAATGAGACACTTAGTCTCTTTAAGGAAGGTTTGTTTTGTAAAAGTCAATCAGATGTTGACTTATGTGTTCGAGGGCTCGGACTTGAATTCCAATAATTCGGTTAGTTTCGGGGGATGATTTGTGACTTAAGAGTATGATCGGAAGTAATTTTGGAGGTCCGGTGTAGAATTAGGCTTGAATTGACGAAGTTAGTATTTTGGCGAATTCTGGTTGATAGGTGAGATTTTGATCCGAGGGTCGGAATGGAATTTCGAAAGTTGCTGTAGCTTCAATATGTGATTTGTGATGTGCGTGAAAAATTTCAGGTCATTCAGACGTCGTTTGGCTAGGTTTTTGATCGAATGCGTGTTTCAGAAGTTTTGAAAGAACTTAGGCTTGAATCCGATGAAAGTTGATGTGTTTACACAAGCTTATAGAGGATTTGAGTTTAATCTCACTACGGTACTAAGGCAGCAGTAGAGTTTATATGTTATGAGTATTGTGTGTTTTGATCTATGGCTTCGAGCCAAGTTGGGGAGCTTGCTATTGGTTAGCGTATTGTGCAGTTATGTACTATGTTAGTTCCGATTTGAGGCATGCTGGCGAATCAGTTCTGGTTGTGGAAATTAGGCCGAAAATGGCACGAGTGAAGAAATTTTTTGACAAAGATGTCATGAGCTCGGATGAGCAGGAAAGAAGTTTCGATGTTTGAGGTAAGTTGGTGTTGTTTTCGGCGTCACCTTAGATCGGTGGTCGTAAGAAGGGCCCTCCGTCCTGGTTAATGATTCTTGATCGCTTCTAGCGTTAGGGCGACCAGTGGTTTTGAGGTACGCTCCAGATATTGTTGTGGTAAGTCGTGGGAGTGTGTCCCATGGGAAGATTATATAAGTGTGGCTTGTGGTCACTTGATTGATTAAAGATGTAAACCAAGTATGAAGGTTGTGATGATGTCAATATATTGAGGATCCATGCCTGGAGGGCACTTGGCCTATTGGGTTGTGAACTGGGGAGGATTACTCCGATTATGATGGTTGTTCTTGTGTGTTATGAGAAAAGGGGAGTTACTATGGACCTTTCAAAGGTTATCAGACTAGTTCAGTGTGGTCAGAATCAGCTTGAAGTCGGTGAACGGATTTAATGTGAATAAAGGCTCTATAACAGGACAGATGTGTGCATTTTGTGATACGGTCCTCCTAGAGGAGTAGTCAGGTTGATGTTTCGTTGTCAGCTATTTCACGCAGTGATGCATTGCACCGTGTGAGTTGGGGGACGGCTTGAGAAATTGCTTTTGTGTTGAGAATCCGCGTAGGAATGATGTTACCTGAGCAACTTGGCTCTTAAAATTCAGATTGTATATTGCACCTCAGTTGTGCTTGAGTTTTGTAGCTTATAGCGCTATATGTACCTCAGAGATGTTGTTATGCACTTAACATGCTTATGAGAGATATTCAATATTTTGTTATAATGAGCAAATTTGGCTCGGTGTGCATCTCCTTATGTGAGGTCTACGTGGGGATCGGGTGGCACGCCTCCATGGGTATGTTATCTGGATCGGGTTGCACGCCGCAACAATGTGGCATTGAGTATAGTTTCCTATATGTCATTTTGTATGCCTTGCTCCCTGTTTTCTAAGGAAAGTTTGTATTAGTGCGTGAGTTTAGTAATTCCTTCCAGAGTTCGTTTTCCTTTTGTATCGCGTTCGAATTGGTAGCCTATTGGCATATTGGGGCATCATATGCGACCTTTGATTATGTCTGGAGTGGCTTATTACCTGGACAATTCGTACAGGGTAAGACGAGATCGTTGAATTTGAGATTAGTGCAATCTGAGTATATGAAGTAAAGTAAAGAGCTAAGACCATTGTTTGGCTCAAAATGAGGAGATAGTTCTTGCCAGGAGTAGAAATCCAATGAATTGTTGTTTCGGCAGTGGTTATGAATGTATACATATCTCATCCGTCGTGTCAGTATTGTAAGAATTTGAACAAGACCTGTGTATGTCATGCAGAGCATAGGATGTGTAGTGATTTTCTTCTAAGTGATTAGATAAAAGAGCTTCTGATGGTTAGGGTGAATGATCTTCAGATGATTAGGGAAAATGGTATTGCTAAGTGGAATTGATTTGACGAGAGTATATGTCTCAGAAGAAGGTAATGTAATTAAACTGATGATATTTCAGTAGTATTGCGGCATGATCTTGTTGGGTCCACTGGTGGTATTCGGATTTGCATGTATTCGCATGGTGGAAATTGGGATCAGGTATGATGATGCGTATACTATATGGAGTTGGAGACTGGGAGTTCTCATGTACAGTCTAGGTTGTGGTTGTGAATCGTGTGTATCGGCACCGTTTAGCGGCGATCGGGATTTGGAGGCTCGAGTGGATCTTTATTTACTGGTATGTTATATTTTGGATATGATGTTGGAATTTAGACTAGCTGTCTTAGTGTTGGGTGATTTTGAACTATTGCACTAGGGGCTATACCGAAAATGCCACAGGTTGAGTGGCGATGTGCGTTGGATTATGTTCTAGCAGAGTGGTTTATATTTCTAAGACCCAGCGGACAGTAGGAAAGCATTGCTCTTCTTAATTTGGGCCTTCGCGATAGATGTCAGCGCAAAGGTTTCTACCATTGATTCAGTTCCGGTGTTTGGGGGACTTTTCGGATGCTTTTCTTGTGGCCGGGCATGTCATCGGGTGAGGTTGTTAGTTTCGGTACTAATTTGGTGCTGGGAACCGGATCGTATGGCTCCGGTAGGAGTTGTATTAGTGGAAGTCAAGCGGGATGAGCAATTGGGTATTGCTCGGTGAATAACGTACCGGTTATGTTCTATCAGGTTTATGTGGTTTGTGTTATTTGTTTCACCGTGGGTGTAATGATTTTCTTTGGTTCCAGACATCAATTGAGCATGGTTGTCGATTTCGAGAATGGTGACTTGAGGTGTTTCATGTGGAGTAGTGTTTGGATAGGATCGCGCGTGCAACAAAGTAATGTGGAAACATGACCTTGCAAGTCAAATTTGTGTGTCCTATCTCTATGATGTGAGACAGTGTCTCAGCCTTGTGTTGTGGCAGTACTGGTAAGTTAGAGGTACAACTCTCTCAATTGAGTCATTTTCATGATTTGAGTATGTTCAGACCGTTTCTTATTGGTGCGCGTATTATGCAAGTTGTGGCTTAGGCTCGTATTGATGTATCATGTCACCAGGATGGTGTGTTTGGTCAAAGGAGATCGTGGGGATCATTAATGAATACAAACAGATTTGATTTCAGCATGTTTGATGGGTAAATATCGAGGTTCGGTTCAAAAATTTATATGGTAATTGTTAGAGAAAAAATGGCCTCATGAATGGTTGACTTGAGCAATGATTATGGTTTATTGCGTGTTTCAATTACCGTTGGCAGCATATGAAAGTGTTGGAATGAGACCTTGGCTAATAAGAGATTTCTATCGGTATTTGGTTGTTGTGGACAGCTGCTGTGAATGGAAGTTATCGCTACATATGTTTGAGTTATTATTATATCATATAATTGCACCTGAGGTGGCAGGCATGAGATATTATAGTTGGTTCAGACTTATCCCGAATATAGATGTGCAGTTCTGATCTTGTGTATGATTCGGAAAAGTGAAATGTGGTTCTATAATTTATGGGCTAGACTAGATGGTGTGATTTTAGTTAAAAATATGTTATCGGACCCATGTGAGATAGGGTGACGTGGGATCACCCCCGGGTTTATGCTTGATAAGGTCATTCAGCTTTTGGTTGGCTTCTGGGACAACTCTGGGTACGCTCGAGGACGAGCATTTCTTTAAGTTGGGGAGGATGTGATGACCCAACCCGTCGTCTCGTGTGTTACCGCCCCCTTTTCCCTATTTCCTATTTTGTTATGCTTAATTATCAGTGTCTTGCGTGGACGAGTTGAATTGGATTGGCTTTAGTAGGAAATGAGACACTTAGTCTCTTTAAGGAAAGCTTGTTTTGGAAAAGTCAACCGGATGTTGACTTATGTGTTAGAGGGCTCGGATTTGAATTCTGATGATTCGGTTAGCTTCGAGGGATGATTTGTGACTTAGGAGTGTGATCGAAAGTAATTTTGGAGGTCCGGTGTAGAATTAGGCTTGAATTGGCGAAGTTAGTATTTTGGCGAATTCTAGGTGACATTTTGATCCGAGGGTCGGAATGGAATTTCGAGAGTTTCTGTAGCTTCAATATGTGATTTTTGACGTACGTGCAAAATTTCAGGTCATTCGGACGTCGTTTGGTTGGGTTTTTGATCGAATGCGTGTTTCAGAAGTTTTGGAAGAACTTAGGCTTGAATCCGATGAAAGTTGATGGTTTTGGCATTGTTTGAGGTATTTTAATGATTGGAGCAAGTTTGAATGATGTTTTAGGATGGGTTGGCATTTTTCGTTGAGGTCCCGGGGGCCTCGAGATGATTTCGGATGGCTAACGAGAACTTTTGAAGTTGGAAAATTTCATAATAGACAAAAGTTGTAAATGAGTGCGCATAAGACCTCACTTTAAACGATCATATCTCCAGTTATATAGGGATTTAGGTGATGAACAACCTATCAAATTAAAGCCCTTTGAGTCTAGTTTCCAACTCAATAAACCGTTCATCATTTGGAGGTGTATACAGAAAGTTATGACCATGTTACTGGACATGTGTCACTAGCGCGCCCAGGTGCGCGATCCCGCTAGTGGACGCGCATATTGCAAAGCTTTCTGCCTTCGTCGCGCTACTTAAGCACGACCAGGTGCGCGATCGCGCATCTGGGAGGCTTCTAAATACACCTAAGGACCGGAAATAAGAGAATTTGAGATATTTCTCAAGCTTAGGGTTTCCTCTACACCCCAACTCGACCAAGGCATCCAATTGCACACCTAAGGTGAGTTTTTTAGTGTGTTTTCATGGTGATTTCACTTCTCAATCACTAGTTACAACATGGTTTTGACTGGATTTCATAGGATTTCTTCAAAAATCTCAAGAACACCCTAAAGTTGTCTTTCAAGATTTGGTCTACAAGAGGTAATCCTACACCTTAGACTTACATATATGGAGTTATTATGGAATTATAAGTATGAATCATGTATTACAACTTATGGTATAGTGATTGGAGACCATAAATTCCCAATTTAAATACATGAACATGGTAGGGATTTAAAGGTGTTTATTTGATGGACTTTCATTAGTTTGGGTGTGAATGGTTGATCACACATGTGATGTTAGGAGTATAAATTGCTAAAAAATAATAGTGGAATGAATTGTTGGTTAATGGTGATAGTTGGAGGAACCAATACTATAGTTATGAGGTGTAAATATCTATGCCTACAAGATGTTTGATAATAGGCCTAAATAGCATAAGTTATGGGATTTAGTACTAATATTGGCCCTATTGAATGTTGTATTGTAGATTGAAGTTACATAACTATATTGGATCATTGTAGTATCATTAAGGGGCGAATTTCAGATATGTATGGCTAAAGCCCCGTCTTTTAGAAATCGAGCTTCATCGACGTTTGTGTGATTTTGGTCAGATTCGACGCACGAGGAGGCCAATTTGAGAGGCAAGGGCATAGCGAGCTAGACTTTTGGCTGCCTTGAGGTGAGTAATGATTTTAAATGATGTCCTAAGGGTTTGAAACCCTGGATTTGCACAACGTAGTGCTATGTTGAGATGAGACACGCGCTGTACGACGAGCGCAGAGTCATTTACTATTGGGGATTGTGACTTGGTCCATCCTGGTTGATATTTTACCGCGTATTTGATAAAGACTTATTGTTTTTCACCATGATTTGGGTTTATTGCCATACTTGGGCTTCGTGCCAACTATTTGAAATCCTTTGTGAATTTCCATCATTGTTTTCCTCACGAATTGAAACATTATTTGAACTCCGTCCAACTGAATTATACTATTTCATGAACTCAGCTACATTTATACTCAACTTGAGATTTAAATGATATTTCTAATGTTGTTTGAGCTGAGCACCATTATTTTACTGATGCCCAAGGGGCTTATGATTATTTTCTAGACTGATTGAGGTCGTGGGGCATATGTGAGGATATGTTGAGTGATGTGAGGAGGCTTCCAGGCCTCGAGTGTCATGTGAGGAGGCTTCCAGGCCTCGAGTGTTATGTAAGGAGGCTTACAGGCCTCGAGTGTTATGTGAGGAGGCTTTCAGGCCTCGAGTGTTATGTGAGGAGGCTTTCAGGCCTCGAGTGTGATTTGAGAAGGCTTTAAGGCCTTATGTTGATATGACAGGCTTTAAGGTCTTTGTGAGCACATGATTTTTGCCCTATACGAGAATTACTCCCAAAAAATTCAAAATAAAATAATTTTATTTGTTTGCAATTGTCGTGAATTGTGTGTTATTTTTCTTGTATTGTTTATATTTGGTTGTGCATGTTTATTTGTTTTAATTAATGAAAATACAAAAATGTGTCGCATTTGCATTTAAGATTTATTAGGAGTAATTAAGTTTGTTTTACAAAAATGAAAAACCACAAAAATAATGTACTTTGTATTTTTAATATTTAATGTCCAAATTGTGTGATTTTTTTTTTAATTGGTATTTAGTTTAAGAGTTAATCAGTACTTTATAAGTTAATTTAAATTAGGATTTTTAGTTTTTTTTTTAATTTTTGAAAATTAGTTTAAAAAGAAAAAGAAGTGAAAGAAAAAGAGAACAAAAAATGACAAGAAATTGGACTCGGTCAATTCCCAGGCCCAAAACACCCTTTTTACCCGGTCCAATCGTTCAGACCAAGAGACCATACCAAACGACGCCGTTTCGTCGCTAATCAATCACAGCCGTCCAACTGATCATGATCCAACGTCTCAAAATGCACCCCTTAACCCGTTCCATAACCCGTTCCCGTTACTCGGTTCAAACCGACCCCCATACTAAACCAAACGACCCTGTTTCATATAAGCGAGTCGATCCAAGCCGTTGATCTGAGTTGATCCAACGACTTGGATTCAATATCCTATCTAGTATATATTCCTAAATCCTACCCAGCCCCCTTAAACCAAACCCCACTCCATCGTCTCTCTCAGAGACTCAAACCAATCCCCGTCCCAAACCCTAGCCGCCCCTCTATCCCTTCGCCTGAAACCCGGTGGCAACGGCGCCGCTGGCCACCCAAATAATACCCCTGGACCTCTAAACCTCCCTCAATCCAAATCTATGACCCTTGTCCCTCAAATCATGATGGAACTCTTCCAGTCTTCAATCGAAGATCGGTCAAAAACCTCACCTTCTCCGACGACTCCCGAACTTACACCCTGTGACCATTTGACCTCCCTTGTTCCCAAACCACCCCTAGTTTCCCTCGAATCAAGCCGGAATTGGGCGAATCTCAAATCAACTGAAGAACCCTAGAAGTACCAAAACCTAGAACCTGTCCGAGTTAGAAAAAATTGGGGTTTTAATCGACTTTTGTCGAGTGTTCTCAGCCGAGAACACTCGATTAAAGTCCGTTTTGACCTCAAAGAGTTCGAGTCAAAGTTTCAATGGGAACTGTTTGGAGTTTAGCCTGTAACTTCAAGGTATTTCTTTTTCTTTTTGTTGTTGTAATTCTTCATTTCTGTCAAACTACTTCTTCCCCCTCTTTGGACCTTTTTCTTGATCCAATTTTCTTCTGATATTTAGCATATGTTATTAACTATGTGAATCAATTAAAATAGCTTCATCGATTAGTTCGTTTCTTATGGCTGTTCAGTTCTGTTTGAGATCACTTGAATCCCCTGTATCTCCCGATTGTCATGTCAAACTATATGGTTCAATTCACATGTTTGTTTGATTTATTCTGGATTTATTTGTTTCTTCTTTGTATTTTTGAGTATTTCGAGTTAGGCAAGTTCAGTGAGTGTTGTATGAAACTGTGATTGTTTGCTGTCGACTTGTTTTAATCTCAGCCTCAGGGCTCCATTCAGTATAGTGCCAATGTCCCTTCATTTCTTGTCTAAGATAATTGTGATTTTGTTCCCAATATAGTTAGTTTATTCCCCTGTATCTGTGTCAATCAATTTTGACCTTACAAGTCCGATTATTGTCCTGAATCATTGAATCCTTTATCTTTGCCTTGATGCTATTTGATCTAATTTGAGTAGTTTAAACTGTTGATTGAGTTTGATGAGGTGAATCATAATGTTGTTGTTTGGGGTCTGATTCGAATCTGATTTTTGTTTAAATTTAGTTTTGGTGTTCTAGTGTTAATTAGGATTTAGTTTAATGTAATTAATTAGTTAATTGTAGGTTTGTTTATTGGTTATAGCTAATGGGATTTAATTTGGAAAAGGGGAATGATAGGTTGGATTAGTGCTTTACTGAGTTGAAAAAGTTAGAAGTAACATGGGGAATTAATTAAATAGGCTGCCCATACACGCATGGAATTAATAAAAGAAAAGACAAATGTTAGTGGGGGACAAGTGAATTAAAAATGACACAAGACACATAATAGTGGGGTGACAGGGAATAGTATGGGGGTTCATTTGCCCTCAGTTGTTTAAGTTTTCTAAGGGCTGTTGAGGGTTCTATTTTGGATATAAAGGAGAAGACTTAGGATAGAGTTAGGGGGCTTCTTTCAGACCTGAAGAGAGCTAGAATAGGGGAGCCTCTTCTTTGTTAGTGGAAAAGAGTTCAGTCCTGAAAAAGATCAGTCTAGGAGAGAGCATTTTGTGAACATCTTAGCTTCTGGTTGCTGGATTCTAGGGGGGTTTCTGAGGGTATTTTGATTGGCATTTGGTTTAAATCGAATCATTTTGTGGTCAATTACTAGTTGTTGTGATTCTATGGATTGCTGGGGTTTATACTTTGGTCAATCTGGTACTGTCTTGGCTATTTTTTTACTGCTCCATTGCTGCTCGTGTTTTGCTGCTGATTTTAAGTCTGGGCTGCTGTTGGTGTAATGTTACATTGCTATTGCTTTGCTGTGTTACTACTGCCATATTGTTGCTGCTGACTTCTTCTTCCATTGTAAACATTTCCAGGTACACATTTTGTACTATCCAGGCATTGTGAAATGAAATGAAGTATGGACCAAACCTCTGTTGCTGCATTCCTCTTTTAATAGCTTTTGCTTGTAGTTTCAGTCAATCAATTGATGCCTAATTGTTTAGTTTTGATTGGTTTGAGTTGTAGTAGACAGGGACTTGCTTAATTAGAACTATTTCCAGTTAATGTAAGTTTCCTGAAAACTAGACTGGAAATTGGATTGTATAATAGATAGTAGTTATAGTTTATGAACAAAAATTAGATTTCTGTAATAGGGATGGGATGTATTAGGACTGTGTTGAACTGATCTGGATGGATTAAATCTGAGTTTAAGTTTGTTCATTCCATGATAGTGATTTAGTTCAGTGTAATTCGAAACCACATGATAACCACATTTGGAAAGTAGAAACTGAGTTGTTAGTGTTAATTTAGTAATGTCCATTCGAACTCATCTGAAATAATTAGTTGTTTGTGTTATTGTTTTTCCAGTCTACTTTGATAATATCCGTGAATCCATCACTAGCCAGTTAAATAACATAATATGAGCTTTCAATTGGAATGCCATTGATCAACGTGTCATTAATCCAAATCGGTGAATGTTGCTTTTCGTTGACTACCAATTGTTGAACATTTTGAATAATCCGGAGTAATCTCATGAGTATTTATTCAATTGGAAGTGAAGTTTCGTCTGTTTTCATGATTTGGGGTTCAATAACCCATTGTCAAAAGTGTAGGCCTCAATGTCTCAATTGAGCGGCCCAGGTTCATTTCATGTGCTCGTGTACTTTGGGCCTGGGCCAAGGTTTGTGGCGGGCCATTTTTTTGAGGTAAATCTGAATGCAATTTTCCCTCCGGTGTGCTTTAATCCAGTAATAAATTCATTAGGACTCTTTTATTAGAGACAAGTGAAATAGAAGATTATAGTTACTTTAGGTTGCCTTTTAAATAATAAAGTGAGATGAGCCTTGCCAAACAAAAATGCTTAAATTACGGGGCCCTCAATAAATGTTTTTATGTTAAAACTCTTAGATTTTGGGACGGGCTGTTTAGCGAATTTCACGGCCTCCCCCCAAGATAATAACGCGTTAGTTGCTTTAGGCGCGCTTTTAATAATTTACTTTCTTAAACTCGGGTGCACATTTATGTGACCCAAATCCAAATCTCAACGGAGTCGAAATGTGTCAACAACCACAGGTGCATTGATGTGACGTGGTTCGAGATGTGTTTTTACGACGTTGCAATTCTCTTTTAAAAATAACCAAAATAAAAGCGAAAAATAAAGGTAAAATGCATATATGTTTAAACATGTATTAAAATCAGATAATTTAGCCAAATATAATAGTTGAGCGACCGTGCTAGAACCATGGAACTTGGGAATGCCTAACACCTTCTCCCGGGTTAACAGAATTCCTTATCCAGATTTTTGGTTCGCAGATTGTTAAACAGAGTCATTCTTTTCCTCGATTCAGGATTCAACCGGTGACTTGGTACACCATAAAACTCCCAAGTGGAGACTCTGAATCTCTTAATAAATAAATCCCGTTTCGATTGTCCTTTAATTGGAAAAACTCCCTCTATTATACCCCTCACGGGGTGTAGTAGGTAAAAAAAAGGTGTGACAGTCTTACGATAATATAGCGCTTGGGCTGTAGGAGCCCCTCCGGAGTCTGCACCCCCACAGCAAACGCGGGTACCCCTGTGATTTGAGAGTGAGCCCGAGGAGCTGATGTTATACTGTGTGATTGATACTGATCCCGCGGGGCTGATACTGTACTGAGAGTTTGATATTGAGCTCGAGGGGCAGGTTTCTGATTTGATATTGAGCCCGAGGGGCAGATTTTTGATTATTTCTTACTCATTGAAATTATTTGTCTTAACTATTTTAAAAGAGATTTATCTAGTACTTCACGGTTTTATTGTGTAACTGATTTTACTGCTTGAGATAGCGTTATTTGTGCCTTTATGAGATTTCATGCTTTCAGTCATTATTTATTTTTATTACTCACTGGGTCGGAGTATTCATATTACTCTCTGCACCATGTGTGCAGATACAGGCAGAGCTGAGTTCGCTCCTGAGCGCTGATTCTTTCCAGACCAAGTGGTGACTAGGAGTAACGCGGTAGCTATTGATGTCCGCAGCCCCGTTTTCTCCCTTATCTTCTGTTATTTATGATATCTTCAGACTTTGTTCCTAATTCCAGACTGTAGAATTTTAGTAAACTTTATAGTAGCTCATGACTTGTGACACCCCGATTTCGTGCTGAGTCGGGATGGTTTCCCTATTTTATCACGTTTATTCCGCACTTATGATTATATTATCTATGATTCAGACTTATTCATGCTAAGTAACTGTTAAAAGAGGTATTGTTGTTCTGTTGGCTGGCCCTGTCTTCACGAGAGGCGCTATCACGACCGAGTTTGGGAATTGGGTCGTGACACTGCTTCTGCGGCTCCGCACCTGCGGCCAACCCCTCGTAGGTGCGGTCACACCAGATACCAGCAACTTCGGCATTTCCCAGAATTCCATTTTCGATCCGTTAACTACCCGAGGCCCTCGGGACCCCAACCAATCATACCAACCAGTCCCAAAATATATTACGAACTTGCTCGAGGCCTCAAATCATATCAAACAGCGCTAAAACTACGAATCGACCTCCAATCCAAGCTTTATGAACTTTAGAATTTTAAACTTCTACTTTCGATTTTTAAACCCATCAAATCACGTCCGATTGACTTCAAATTTTGCATGCAAATTATATTCGATATTATGGACCTATTCCAACTTTCAGAATCGGATTTTGACCCCGATATCAAAAAGTCCACTTCTTGTCAAACTTCTCAAAAATCTTCAAATTTCTATCTTTAGCCAAATGACTCCAAAATGACCTACGGAGCTCCGAATTTACTTTCGATCGCGCTCCCAACTCCAGAATTACCATACGGAGCTATTCACAGACTCAAAATCCCAAATTGACATCGATAATACTGAAATGCACTTTAAGCCAAACTTATAAAATTTCTCCCAAGATGTTAACTTCCACAATAGGCGCCAAAATGCTCCCCGGGTCATCCAAGACCCGATCCGGGCATACACCCAAGTCTAAAATCATCATACGAACCTGCTAGAACCTTTAGATCCCAATTCCAAGGTCGTGTACTCAAAATTCCAATCCTAGTTAATTCTTTCAACTTTAAGCTTCCGAAATGAGAATTCTCTTTCCAAATCTACTCTGAACTTCCTGAAACTTAATTCCGACCACGCGTACAAGTCATAATACTTGAAATGAAGTTGTTCATGGCCTCAGACTGCTGAACGATATGTTAGAGCTCAAAACGACCGGTCTGGTCGTTACAAGGATCATGAGTACGCTTGCAACCATGAATTGAATTAGTTATAGATTCAATTACTATTATTTTCTCATTATTAATTTGTGTATTTTACATATAGGAGTAACACTATTTCAGCAATATTTTGGGATGAATTTATAGATGAAATCTTGCCCCACTTGGATGGATCACCCATTCAACGTGTTGTAGTAGTTATGCACCTCATAAAAGCTCGAAAATTTCAAGGTACTCATATCATAATATTTAGATTTGACTTCTATTTGTGTGTGTGTTTTTTTTTAAATTAAAGTTAATTTTATATGTAGGCAAATATTCGGTGTGTAACACTTGGCATTCCTCGAAACTTTGGATTAATCCTAATCTTCCACAAGTTGCTGAATTTATATCCAGGTTTCTTATATATAATATTAAATTTTTATATGTACTACATAACCTTTTTAGAATATTTAGAACTAATACAAATTTGGATAAATGTAGATTAGGAAGTCTGCGAGAAGTTAACTTTGAGAGGATTAGTCAAACAAATTCTCAACGTAGTTATTTTGTTTCTGAAGAACTGGCTGTTGGAAATGTGAAAGTTAAAAATATTGGAGAATTAATTAATTTCATGCAGGTAAGTAAAATGTTCTTTAGACAAACCATGGCTAACAAATATAGATCTGTCATCTTATATAATATATTGGATTTCATTTTTACAGGAAGGGCAAATCTGGATTGTTACTACTGTAGTAAATTTAGAACTTGAAAGGGGATGGTCATATGTAAGGTACAAAAAATGTTCGAAGAAAGTTAATAAAATTAGAAATAAGTTTTACTGCAAGAAATGTGAACGTGTTGATCATTCTCCTCTGAAAAGGTTTGACCGTAATCTATGCTTAATTAAAGATTATTAGAACATAAATTTAAGTTAAAAAAAGTTTATAACTTGAAGAAGCTATCAGATACAAGCTTCAGGTTCGAGTAATTGATGGCAGTGGCTCTATTTCTTTGTTGCTTTGGGATTGTGAGGCAACAAAACTCATTGGAAAGTCTGCTAATACCTTGAAAGAAGGTATAGTAGAGGTATGTTATTTTTTTTCCATCATTTCATAGTTTTTAGCACTTTTAATACTAACATTGGTATAGACTTCTGGTGCTGCTTATGATTGTTCTCATCCATGGGAGATTGAACCTATTCTACATAGAAAATTCATGTTTAAACTGACGGTTAAACCTTCCTACATCGAGGAGAATGATGAAGTTTATATTGTCGTTAAGGTCAGCGACGATGAGGACATTATACAAAAATATAGTCCGTCTTCAGAAGCAGACACCTTTATTGTATGTGATCTTTACTCAAATTCCTCATAATATATATTAAATTGTGAGTTCAATGCTAAAACTTATTATTATTTTATTAACTTTTCAACTATGATATCAATTTAGGATCCAGATTTCAATAATGAAAAAGTCACAAGTGGAGATATGAGAGACAAGGTGATTAATGTATAGTTTCATTAAAGAGCTTCTCATGATACATTGACAATGGTAAATGATTTTCTACATTTGATTATGTCAACCTTAATTGTTTTACTTTTGTAGGATTCTATGGCTGATAATGAGATGATCTCTCCTAAACGGACTCCTGCCAAGAGAACTAGAGACGATGATGGAGCAACCACTGTAGAAGTTGATGATGATGTGGGATAATTATCAAGCAACAAGGTGAAGAGAGTAATTAAAAAAGAGAAAAATCCACGAGTTGTTGCACAAGCTTTAACAGAAATAACTTAGTGGAGTACTTGACTTACTTTTCAGCAGTTAGCTTTGGCTATGAACTAAGTGATTCTTACCGGTATTTGGTTATGTCATTATTTTGAAGTAACTTTACTCTTTATGTTATTCTTTTGAATTCATACTATAAGAATTAGCTCTTTGTTGCAAAAACGTCTTTCACCTTCTAAATATGCTAAAAAAAATTAACTTTACTCTTTATGTTATTGTTAGGCTAATAGACAAAGCCTGTGGAATGGTAGAAAGAGTAAAAAATTTCAATTACCACAAATGCCATACAATAATAAAGAAAGAGCCTTAGCAGGAAATCAGTTTTTGCATATGCATTGCCGTTGTCACGATCCAATTCCCAAACCCGGTCGTGATAACGTCTCTCGTGAAGACAAGGCCAGCCAACAGAAGCAACAATACCTCTTTTAACAGTTACTTAGCATGAATAAGTCTAAAACATGGATAATATAATCATAAGTGCGGAATAAATATGATAAAACAGGGAAACCATCCCGACTCAGCCCGAAATCGGGGTATCACAAGTCATGATCTACTACAGGGTCTACTAAATACAACTACAAGGCCAGTAATATACAGAATAGAATTTAGAATCAAAGGAAGAAGTCCGGTGCCGCGAACGCTGGCGGTCAC
>MU753566.1:159139-210280 GCA_026770625.1 Nicotiana glauca
CTCTCGTGAAGACAAGGCCAGCCAACAGAAGCAACAATACCTCTTTTAACAGTTACTTAGCATGAATAAGTCTAAAACATGGATAATATAATCATAAGTGCGGAATAAATATGATAAAACAGGGAAACCATCCCGACTCAGCCCGAAATCGGGGTATCACAAGTCATGATCTACTACAGGGTCTACTAAATACAACTACAAGGCCAGTAATATACAGAATAGAATTTAGAATCAAAGGAAGAAGTCCGGTGCCGCGAACGCTGGCGGTCACTTGCTCAACTACGATAACAAAATCTTCAATCAGCTCAAAACCCACTACTGGGTGAACAAATACCTGCATCTGCACACGAGGAGCAAGGAGTAATGTGAGTACTCCGACCCAATGAGTAATAAAAATAAATAATGACTTAAAGCATGAAATCTCATAAAGGCACAATTAACGCTATCTCAAACAACTTAGGTGTCAATAATAAAATCATAATCTACTCACGGCACCTCGTGCCCACATCTCATATCATAGACCGCACGGACGACTCATGTGACAATAACATAATCATTATATACCCACAGAATCTCGTTCTCACATCTCATATCACATCTGCATGAACAGTTCATGTTCCAATAACATAGTCCGCCCGGCATAGTCACAGGCTCACAATTTCATGGATCAGATAATTATCAAGTTACGTACTCGTGAGCTAGTATAAGTAGCATGCTACATCGTATGCATGTGCAAGTGTATTACTGCAGCCCAAATCAACAATATATATCAAGGATAACAATTAACCGAAAACACAATAAAAGTTACACAAAGTGTATAATAAATACAAGGAGAATCACAACATCATAGAAAAATCACCAATATAATAACCCCACATCATCACATATCATCCCTGATATTGCCACTTTTATCTCTCCTATAGCCACCCATATCACTCCGCCCAGACAATATGAATAGCCACCTTTGTTGCTCCTATAGCCATCCTTATCTCTCATATAGACACTCTAATCACTCTGTATAATAGCCTCTTTTATCGCTCTGTATAATAGCCACCCTTATCGCTCTGCCCAGATAGTATTACAACACATATAACAACAGTAAAATGCCACCCTTATGCCCCGCATAATATAAATAGTGAAATGCCACCCATATACTCCTCATAACAATAATTCAAATCATACAACAATTCACACGTGCTACTATCACAACAACACAACATAATCAACTCGTATTACAAATGCCCATCGGCCACAACCTTTCAAAAGGGTACAACAATGTCAAATAAGTTCACAACAGATAGCCCACAGCTCCACACAACGTATATAAAATTCTCAAAAAAAAAAAAATAACATGGATGAAAAAGTAACTCGGCAAAGAATAATACCTTCTTTAATCCAAATTTTTAGGTAACTAGATTAATGCCTTTTGATAACTTAAATTCTCATTTAATTATTTGCAGGTAAAAATCAATAATGAGAGTATTTCCATGAATATGAAAACTTAACAATAAAACTGCTCACCAATGGATAACATAGTAATAATTCCAAATAACCATATAGGAGCAACTCGGCAAGTAAAGAATGCGACATGGCAAATAAAGGATTTAACAAGTGCCAATAATTTCCACCTTAATACATAAGGGTGTCTAATAATTTTTAACCAATAGAATTTGCACATATAAGCCCGAGTACGTACTCGTCACCTCACGTACACGGCTTTCACATTTACACAAATTTCACATAAGACTCAATGTGTCACGACCCAAAATCCACTAGTCGTGATGGCACCTAACTCAACCCGCTAGGTAATCCAACTATACTATCCAATTCTAATAATATTTAATAAGAGAGCTTATCAAAAGAAATTATCTGAATCTTATACTTTTCTCAAGGACTGGTAGTACAAATCATGAGCTTCTAAGAATAGAGTTTACAATATGGTATGAAATAAATACATCTTCTGTTTCAAAGTAATTAAATATTGTTTTTATAATCTAAGGCTACCATGAACAGGAGGTAGATGCAACAGGGACACAAGTACACCTTCAATGCTAGCTCCCACCATGCACAATAATATCGACATCCGAAATCTACACGCAATGTGCAGGAAGTGTAGTATGAGTACAACCGATACCATGTACTCAATAAGTAACAAACCTAAACTTAGGTTGAAAGTGGTGATGAGCTGGAACATGGTTGGGTCCAACACCGGTAGCCAACAACAATTCATAACAACATAGAGCATATAAATATGGAAGTAACTCAGAGAAAAAATGCTCGGCTTTTTTCACAGTTTTCCGAAAAATAGTTTCACTTTTCAAAGAATATCAGTGAAAACCCAATCCCTTACCGAAATCTTCAAAAAATACGAGATAGTTTGAAAACTGCATTTTTTCCCTAAAATCTTCCCACAATGAATAAGATGTTTCATTTTCTTTCCAAATGGCAAGCGTGAAATACCTCTCTATGCCCACATATCAATGTGCGTAAAAGAAATCATGAACGACATGATACAGTATAGTACGAGGAAGAATTCATCTCTATACATGTATGACATGTATGCATGCCAATGCCATGTATCCCAGAGATGGAAACATGAACTCACACTCTCTACACAAAAATTCTCAACCACTCAGTACTGTATATGGCTCGGACGGCCCAGAGAAGATCCATCCTAGAATATATACATCACTAATCATCAGTCTCTCTGTAACGAGAAAGGCCAATCCGGCCTTAGGGAGAAGATCCATCTCCAGGTATATATAAATGCTCAACCACTTGGTATTGTATATGGCCCATGCGGACCAGGGAAGATCCATCCTTTTATATATATATATAAAACTGACTATCAGTTGTCAGTACCGAGGAAAGGCGAATCCAGCCCCATGGAGAAGATCCATCTCCAAGTCCAGGGAAGATCCATCCCTCAGTATAATCAACCGCGCTTGTCGCACCCCCTTTTTCTCGTGAAATCGGGTTCCGACATTTTGACAACTCCTTTTGAGAGAGTAGGGAAAAGGAATTGGTTGTTAGAGTCACCAGCTAACGGATTAAGGTGTGTTAGGGCACCTATAGCAAATAACTCAGATTATACCATTTGTATTAGCAGAGATCGGGTAAGGGCTCAAATTACCTTGAGGGGAAGGTGTTAGGCACCCCTCGAGTTCCACAATGGTGGGTCCCGGCCGAACTCAACTATGAATTAGTCTATGTGATCAAATCTAAGAGACAAGTAATTACTAAAACGTGAATACTCGATTGAAAGACAAAGAAGGAGGGTCCTAAATTTTTTAGACTAAAGGATCATCCCGTGAAACATAAATAATACTTAGTAACTCCCTCGGGATGGGGTGTTTCTCATTTTATTCAGCGGGCACAGACTATTATCTCTTGCTACCCAATTACTCTCTTTAAGTTGTTTACTTGAAGCGTACTAGTCAATTCTAGTCGTGTCCTATGTGTGCATTACTCGTCCCATGTCTATGGCCCAGGAGGCTTTGGTCCTACTATTTGGGTGGTTCTAGACTAGGCCTAAGGTTCTCAAAATTGTAAAATACCAGGATATAAGCAAAAAAAGTTGGACTTTTCAAATAAAGGCAGAGATGGGCTCACATTAACCTCCGCATGTAAACAGCAAATGCACGCAACTGATTTAGTAGGCTTAATTAATCTCGGAGTCATATGGGCAGGATATCTATGTGATGAAAAAGTGAGCAACAGTATGTAGATTCAGTTCTTAATGCGAGCATTAGGGCCTACATGTATTTGCCTACTGATTTTAATTCAGTATAATATCTGGGCATTTCAGGCGTTAATGAATGACAGTAAATTATAATCATAAGTCCAGAATTATTATTAAACCCTATAGGCATATTTTCTAAGAGATCGACAGTGATATTCGGATTGCAAATCAATTAATAGAATCCTATAGGCATGACTTTTACGAGTGTGATGATTATTACGTTATAGGCATGATTTCTAGGTTTGAACTAGTTTTAATCTTATAGACACGATTTCTATCTTTGATATGATTTTTAATCCTATAGGCATGGTTTCTAGAATTGAGCAGTATACGAGCTAGAATTTAAATTAAGTCAGAAAACAATTAAGCCAAATATTGATCCTATGGGCATGGTTGCTAACACACAATTACTAGACAAATTGATACAACTAAAGGCAGGATTTCTAATAGATCATAGCGTTAGTCCTATAGGCAGGATTTCTAACATGTAAATACAACACATAACCTATAGGCAGGATTTCTAATATACTTTAACATAATATGGAACTTATAAGCAGAATTAACAGCACAAATAGAGACACTATAGGAAGGATTTCTACCCGACTTTGCAAATGAAAACAAGAAACCCTTCCCAGTTTACTAAATACCCCAGAATTGTTTGTTATAAAATTATTACAAACCAGATTAACAATGAATATCATAATAATGAAATAAGCTATAGAGAGCCAACAATAGGCCCAAATACACTGGGACAGCCCAGGCCTTCAAACCACAGCATCTCCAAGGCCCATTTTCACAAGTACATATTAATCGGTGGTGAATGATTCACCCATAGCACACAGAACCCAAATTTTCATTGTGTCAAAGTTCCCAAGGGCTTCAAGAACCCAGTGCAATGCTCACACTAAAGGACCAAATGCTCAGAAACAGTTGAAAGGAGGTTAAGGACCAAACCCCAATGTGTCAGAGTTCACAAGAGTCACATATGGATCCCGAGCAGTGCTCACACTGAGGAGGTGAAGGATAAAACCTAAATGATCTAAGAGTGAGAGTTTAAAAGTAGCAGCATATAAAAGAAGACACACTGGTAAAGGACAAATTTTAAAACAGGTGATGACAGAGTTTAAAAATGCAGAACATATAGGCAGAATTGCATTAAGATGAAAAATTGGTAAGACTCACAGGGTTGTTCACGCACAGTATCTAATGGATCAAAGTCTGAAAGACCTAATTAGGCTAAGTGTACATGCTAACATTTTAGGATAGCTTTGTTCAATCACAGAAACTATTTAGACAATGTATTAAGGCTGTGAGCACGTGATTTTTGCCCTATATGAGAATTACTCCCAAAGAATTCAAACTAGAATAGTTTCGTGTTGTGCGTGATTTTGTGGATTTTTGTGTTATTTTTTTTCCGTATTGTTTGCATTTCTCTGTGCGTGTTTATTTGTTAAATTAATATAAAATACGAAAATATGTTGCATTTACATTTAGGATTTATTAGGAGTAATTAAGTTTTGTTTCACAAAGATGAAAAATCACAAAAAAATAATGTACTTTGCATTCTAGCATTTAAAGGTCTAGCTATGTAATTTTATTTTTTATTTTTTTTAATTATATGTGGTAATTTTTATTAGGAGTTAATTAGTATTTTTATGTAGTTTATAATTTAGAATTTTAGCTTTAGTAATTAGGAAATGAGGAGAATGAAAATAAAGAGAAAATTGGGCTGGGCTGTCCAAAATTTGATGAAATCCAAGCCCAAAAACACCCCTATACCTGGTCCAAGGTAATCAGCCTCAGAGATAGGCGAAATGACGTAGTATGATGTTGAAACTACGTCGTTTTGCTGTCAAAAATCTCAGCCAACCATTCAAAGTCAATCCAACGGTCACAAATACACCCCTGTACCCATCATTCTAGCACGACCTGGTCTCACAAGAGACCAACCCGGCCTTTAGTATAGTTGAACGACGTCGTTCCACTTGGTTAAATGATCCAAGCCGTTGATCTCATTTGATCAAACGGCTCAGATTTGATCTCCCGTCCAGTATATATTCCCCAAACATACCCCACACCCCTCCAAGCCAAGCCCCCACCTTCATCGTCTCTGAGCCTCAGAGAAATGAATAACCTTCCACCCTCGACCACCGCATTCCGCCCACCGAAAATTGCCTCACGGCAGTTCCGGTGGCCCAAATGTCCCTAGTTTTACACCCTAAGATCCCCATGACCTCCCCGTCCTGACCCCCATACCAGCTAACTTCGAATCCCTGTGGATCGTCTCGAATCCTCGATTGAAGAAACGAACAAAACCCTAACCGCCTCCGTTTACCACCAAACTTACACCCTGTGACCCCTGGACCTCCCTCACCAATAGAACTCCCTTGTTGCCCCTCGAATCAAGCCCAAACGCCTCGAATCTTGATTTCGAATCAAGAACCCTAGCCGCCGCCACAAGACCCCAGTGGCGGCGCCGCCTCCCTTTGACTCCAAATCCACACCCCATCACCACTAGACCTCCCTCATCCCATAACCACCTCCATTTCCCTTCGAGTATCACCCCAAATTTTCAAACACTAAAGCACAGAAAACCCCTGATTTTAATTCAAAGTTCGAACATGGTCTGTAAGGATTTGTTTGGTTTGGATTGGAGTTTAGCCGTGTGTTCTCATGATTGAAAACACACGTTTAAACTCTGTTTCAACCCAAATATGAAAGAGAGATGAAAGGAAGTTCATGTTCAATCCGCCATGATTTTTCCGGGTATTTGTTTTCAATTCTCTTTTCTTTCATTTTTATCTATTAGTTTTTGTTTCAATTTCATTATTTCTTCTTCTCTTTCTTCATTTCTGTTTTGATCTGAACCAAGTCTGTCTTGTCTGCATAAGCCTAGTGCATCTCAAGTTTAATTCGTTTAGTCTGTTAGTTTAAAGGTTAGTTCGTTGTGTAGTCACTGATAACATGGGACCGATTTTCTTGGTCAGTTCAATTTTCATGAGTTCATTTGTTGTTATTGGCCTCCGTTAATTACTGAATTAAAAGTTGGAGATTAAGTGGGAAGCCACATGTTGTCAGGCACGCCTGAATTTGATATTTAGGTTGCCCCATACCTGTTTTATTTAATAACAAAAGGCAGACAGTAGTGGCTCTTCAGGGAATAACAGGGAAATATGTTTCTTTTAATAAGGGTGAGTGATAGAATAGGCTGGAAGGAGGGGTGTATTTTGGGTATAAAAGAAGATCAGATAGTAGTGAAAAAAAGGGGAAGAAAAAGAAAAAGGAAAGAGTTTTTTGAAGGTAGTCAAAAAAGAGATTAGAGAGCTTAGAAAGTAGAGAGTTTTGGTGAGTCTTAAAAGAACATTCGTTAGAGTTCTTCATTGGCTTTTGAATCAGTTTTAGAAGTCGCACTCGAAAGGAGGCAATCAGTTTTCTTATGCTCTTTTCATTGATCCTAAAATCTAGTCTTGGAGAGAGCATTCTTAGAGTTTTTTTTTTTTTGAAATCAGTCTTAGGGTTCCTTTCAATCGTTCTGAGGGAGCATTTGTGAGAGCAAAGAAAGGTTACTGTTATATTGAAAAGGAAGAGCTGTTTGTCTACATTCCAGTCCCTGAATTCAAGTTTAAGTTTTGGGTTTATTTTTGGGGCTGTTCTATCAATCCTGCTTGGTTTTACAAACTGTCGGAACTGTGTTTGCGGCTGTTTTGAAACTCCATATTTCTCCTGGTTTATCTGTTGTTGCTGGTTGCTATTTGTTATTATTGTATTGTTACTGCCACTGCTGATTATTCTTTCTCCTCTTTTTGGATTTTCATATTCAGGTACACACCTCAAAACTAAGTCGATGTAGCTCTCTTATTGAACAGGAAATGAAATTGAAGCTCATTCTCTGCTATGGATTCACAGTTTAATAATTCTACTGTATTCTTGATAGTCTCTCTATGATTTGATCAGTTGCTCATTAAAACTCTACTAGCATTACATGACTGGATTGGAATTTGGATTGCAGTAGATATTAGTTGTAGTTTATGGACTAAAAAGTTGGATTCCTTGTAATTTAGAATGAACTTCATTTGTACTCAAAAGGATTTTATCTGGACTGTATGAAGTGTTTTTCTCAGATCCATATGGGTTGATAGAATAATACATCAGTCATAGTTAATTCCCTCTTAGTTTCTTTTTGCTGTATAAATATGTTTAAAATAACGAGCTAGGTCATTTAGCAGTTGTTGTCACTTTCAGCCTGTAATTGAATAAGAATGTGCTGAACTAGTATAAATATTAACACTCTGATTAGTTTGCCAATTTAAGTTTGTTAGTTCTTGGTTTGTCTCACCATAGAAATTGTTGTTAGTTTTGAGTCGTTCTAGTCTTGATCTGCTCCATCATAGTGGTTAACGGCAAAGTAGGAGGATAGTTAGGAATAAAAGTTCAAAAAAAATAGAAGCATCAGAATGTTTGGATCCGTTTAAATTTGGAAATGGCATACTCGCCAGTACTCGAGGTCACATACGCAAACACATTAGCTTTCGGCTAGTTCATTTTCGGATTCAATCTGCAATAAGGGTTACAATAAGTATTGAAAATTAGTTGTAAAATTGGTGAAACAAGGTACAAATAGGTATTATAATAAGGCCCAGGTTTTGACTGATTTAAACTGAATAATGCCATGATACGCTCTAAGCCTGGGTATAAGCTCGAATTCAAAAAAATGAGTAGCATCTTAGTCAATTGAGTAAATGTGCGTTATTAAAAACTGCTGAATACAGTCAGAATAGCTAGAATAGATTTCAGTAAGTACTTGGTTTAATTGAATTAGGGTTGAGTTCGGTTTAAAAGAAAAGAATCAAAAGCCTATCTTTGGGCAATCTGGGCTCCCGTGTTTGAACAAACGGCCTAGGTCCTGTTTTAACCATGTATTCATTCGGACCTGGGCCCAGGCCTGTGACTAGACCCGTTTTGTTTAACAGTTTAAATGTATAGTTTACATAATAAGGCGATTTTAAATCTAATAAGAGCACGTAATTCATAACATGTATTGGAAATCAGATATTTTTAGCCATTTATAATAATTTAAGCGACCGTGCTAGAACCACGGGATCCGGGGGTGCCTAACACCTTCCTTCGGGTCAACAGAATTCCTTATACAAAATCCCTGGTTCGCAGACTCCAATAGGAAAAGTCAAAAATTTCCTCGATTTGGGATTTAAATAAATCAGTGACTTGGGACATCGTAATTTATTACAAGTGGCGACTCTGAAATGCATAAATAATCCCATTTCAAATATTGTTACTTTAAATGGAAAAACTCCCTTGTACGTTTATCCTTCGGGGTAGGTACGCAAAAAGGAGGTGTGACAAAGGCAAACAGTCAGATAATCACATGAACCCAAATTGATGCAAAACACATTAGAAGGCAAGTTATCAGGGTACATGACAGGGAAAGGTTTAATAACAATCAAGTTTGTAAAGGCTCAGGACTGATTAACTGATGAACATGCTAATATTATCCTAAATATGCTAAGTTCAGGACAAATTCAGAACTAACAAAATAACATACATAAAGCAAGTTGAAAGATATTAAGTTAACCTCTAAGACGATTCACATTATTCAAAAAAACAACTAATCTCTCAACTAACAATATCAATTATAGGGCTAAAGCAAATCATAGGAACAAAAGTTGTAGAATCATGCTCAGAATGAATTTTAAACATGCTGGCTCATAAACACAGTTCAAGGATACATAGGAATGAAATGACAAAGGATAGTCACTCACCAGTTAAGCAAGAAAACAAGAATAACACCACAATAGTCGAGAGCTAGAAATACTTGGCCTTGGCTTTCAGCCGGCCAACACTAGAATCAAACGAGAGAGCAAAGAGAATACAGAGCCAAAACCTAAGTTTTCAGTAAGAGTCTATTGATTTTCCAGTCTGTCTTAAAGGGGAAAAGGAGAGGGGTTTATATAGCATTAGACTAGGGCACATAAATATGAAAATAATCAATCAACACATTTAAGGGGAAAAAAAGTCAACACATTATTAAGGCAATTCAGAGATAATAGTGCATAGACGCGTATAAAAATAATCAAATAAGTTTGGGAATTGAAGATTGTCAGGTGATAATTAAGGCAAGAACAGATAGACAGAATCAATAAGAAAAATAAAATAAGAATCGGAATCCTAATTTTAGGGTAGGTGAAATCAGTCAGAATAATCAAAGGAAGATAAAATGCATATCGACAGCTATAGGAAAATATTGTGCAAAAATAAGAATCATAATAGATCTGAGCTCTAATTTTAGGTACAATAAATTAGGCAAAACTTTTAACGGAAAAACACAAAGAGATAGAGATGCAAGAACTTAAAGGAATTTTTAAACAAAAAATGATAAAATATATAAATAGATCTGTAAAATATCTAAACCCTAGCATTTAGGGTAAATTAGAATAGAGAAAATCTCAGAGATTCTTACATAGAGAGAGAGAGAGAGAGGGAAAATGAACACATATGAGAAAAGGAGAAGGTTCGAACCAAATTTGGTCTGAAAATATAGATGTTAGCTTGCCATGTTAGGAAAACTACTAAATAATACCATAATCGAGTAGCCAGTAGTGAGATACGACCGATAAGGTAAGAAAATCGTCAAAGGATTCCATATCCGATTGGTATCGAAGAAAAATTATGGGTGACGACGCCTAGGGTTTTAGAGGAGAGGAGAGGAGTAGAGAGAATTTAGGGGCGGCGGGTGGTGAGAAATGGGTTAGGGTTACGGACTTTGGGTAATTAAAAGAGTGGGGTCAAATGTGGGCTGTTGATCTCAGAGATCAACGGCCCAGATTTTAAAGAGGGATTGGGGCGGGTTAATTAAACGGGTATTGGTCGGGTTATTGGGTTAGGGGTCATTTTATTTGGGCTAGAGCATTGGGCTGGTATATTTTAGGTAATTGGGCTGGTTTGGGTAGCCTAGGTCCGAAAAATAGGAATTTAGGGCTATTAATTAAATATTCATTTTTAATTAATAAAATAATTCATAAAAAATGAAAAATAAAATAGCAATAAAATTATTTTTGCATAAAGATGGTTAATAACAATTATTTAATATTATAAAAAATAAAAAGTTATTTTTTGCACGAATAGAGTGGTTATAAGTACATAAGAGTTATTACTGTAAAATATGAAATTTTAGTCTTAAAATGCAAATATATTTATGATAAATATGTTAAAATATTTAAAACCTATCTGGGTGTAAATGATGAAGTAGATGATAAAATCATTATAAAAAATAATCTGTGATGCAATTAATGATTATTTATACAATAAAATATGGGAATAAATTGATTAAAAATCTTTAAAAATTATTGAAAAATTAGAAAAAATACTTGATGATGCTCATGCCCTATTTTGAAAGTATATATGCATATTTGAAATATGTGAGGAAAACATTGGGTATCAACAGCTGTTCCTCTTTACCAGGGAAGGATGAAAGAGTTGTCGGGTAAAGAAATGATGACCGATCTTGACCGAATGGGATGATTTGAAAAATATGGGCCGCACTCTAGTTTCTGAGCTGCCTACATATTCCTGGTTTTATAGGAGTCAGGTCATGTGTAGTTCTGGACCAAATGGTGAATGAAATCGATGGAATTTTTATAGGAATAGTAGTGTGTTTCGTAAAGGGTTCTTTTGGGAAGGATAATATCGGATGGATTTATGCAGAGTTATGAATGCGAATCTCAAATGTAACAGATGTTTGAAATGTAATGGATGTGTTATAGATCAAGTATTTGAATAGCCATAGAGTAAGAAACGTGAATTGGTGGTGGTTGGTTATGTGTAAAACATTTGCGGAATGTGAACGTTGTAAATGGAAACCGGAGCGAAGATTGCTCCCGTTTGAAGAACAGTTACTTCCTGGGTTACCTACAAAACTTAAAACACGACGCGTGCAAATATATATGGATTATTGCAAGAATTTAAACATGATGTGAATTCCCTTTGGACCATGAAGGTTGTCTTTGGACAGTGATGATGATGTCCTTAGACTATGACGTCCCGGGCTATGGATCATGAGATGAGGGATTCGCAGGATGTTCTCCGGCCATGAGAATGGTGCCTCTGAACCATGACGCCTTTGAATAATGATATGCAATATTGAGAGATCCTCAGGCCATGACATGGTTTCTTCAGGCTATGAGAATGACGCGTTTGGACTATGACACCTTTGGACGAATTGGCTATATATCAGCCCATGAGATGCAAAGACATGATGCTTGAGGTAAAACAAGACAGAGCCTAGTCTTGTGCAGGGTCGAGGGCAGAGCTTAGCCCTGTAAGAAGAGAATAATGCAAGGTTTGGGATAGAGCAATATTTGTGGTTATGCAAGGAGAGGCGATGCTTAGTCTCGTGCTGGAAAGGCAGAGCATAGGCTTATGCAAATAAGGAGGCAAGGCTTAGCCTCATGCAAGATTCGATATAGTGCTTAGTCTCATGCAATGAGAAGGAAATTCTTATCCTTATGCAAATGGAGAGGCAGGGCTTAGCCTCATGCAAGATTTGAGACAGTGTTTAGTCTCATGCAAAGGGAAGGCAATGCTTAGACTTATGCAAATGGGGAGGCAGGGCTTAGCCTCGTGAATGATTTGAGACAGTGCTTAGTCTCATGCAAAGAAAAGGCAACGCTTACCCTTATGCAAATGAGGAGGCAGGGCTTAGCCTCATGCAAGATTCGAGATAGTTCTTAGTCTTATGTAAGTGGAAGGCAATGCTTAGCCTTATGCAAATGGGGAGGCAGGGCTTAGCCTCGTGCAAGATTTGAGATAGTGCTTAGTCTCATGCAAAGAGAAGGTAATGCTTAGCCTTATGCAAATGGGGAGGCAGGGCTTAGCCTTATGCAAATGGGGAGGCAGTGCAAGATTTGAGACAGTGTTTAGTCTCATGCAGTGGACAAATAGCAAGTAGGAGCAGAATATTTCTTAGTTGGAGGTATATTTGCGCTTGGCAGTCTGGTGGCCATGAAGGTAATGATTTTAAAGGTGCGCGTACTAGTGGTTATTCCTCGTTCCTGCATCCAAAGAAAAATCGTGAGTTTGCGGGGGAGGTTGGCTCGTATCTTTGTCTGCTTCCTTTGCTCCGGTCCGCATTAGAGTCCTATTTGAGTCACCATGGGTAGCATTTGGCTAGAAAATAAAGTTTTCAAAAAATATTTATGTATAGTTATTTGGAACATAGTAATATATGGTTTAAAAGCCGATCAGATGAACCAATAATTGTGATGTTATTAGAGACATTGCGACCTTGACATAAAATTTTGAGGGCCCTCCTCAAAATTCTTCCCCAATTATCTAGATGAATTTCTGGCTATTCCGCATGTAACGCTGTTGGCTTAACTTGCTTCAGATTTTTGAGGGTCCTCCTCAAAATTCTGCCCCAGTTTCTAATTGTGGGGAAAATAGAAATTTTATTGAATTGTGATCAAACCCACAGGGTTGTCTACGTATCCCCTCTTAAACGGGAATCAGGTCAAGCGTAGTACAATTACATCATATGAAGAAACATAAATAGTTTACATATAGTATCTTTTGACTGCATCTGAATTGATGGGCTTTAGCCAGATTTCTCCATACATCTCTACTAGTATGAGTGCTCCTCCATTCAATACTCTGTGAACCATGTAAGGACCTTTCCAGTTTGGTGAAAATTTCCCTTTAGCTTCATCTTGATGTGGAAAGATCCGCTACAACTTTAGTTGCCTCGGTGTGAACTGTCTTGGTTTGACCCTTTTGTTGAAAGTTCTGGACATTCTATTTTGATAAAGTTGACCATAGCACACTACATTTATCCTTTTTCCATCTATGAGGGCTAATTGCTCATAGCGGCATCTTATCCATTCTACATCACTGAGTGCGGCTTCTTCTATGATCCTTAAAGAAGGAATTTCTACCTCGACGGGGATGACAGCTTCAGTACCATAAACCAGCAAATAGGGAGTTGCCCCGGTTGATGTGCGGACTGTGGTACGGTATCCCAATAAAGAAAATGGTAACTTCTCATGCCATTGCTTGTGGTTTTCTACCATTTTCCTTAGTATCTTCTTGATATTCTTATTGGCAGCCTCCACGGCTTTGTTCATTTAAGGCATGTATGCTGTGGAGTTTTTGTGATTGATTTTGAAAGTTTCACACATGGATTTCATCATATCGCTATTGGGATTGGCGGCATTATCGGTGATGATGGACTCGGGAACCCCGAATCGACAAATAATACGATCCCTGAAAAAATCTACAGCAACTTTCTTGGTTACAGCTTTGTAAGACGTAGCCTCTAACCATTTTGTAAAGTAATCGATAGCCACTAAAATGAACCTGTGCCCATTCGACGCAGTGGGTTTGATTGGACCAATGTCATCCATTCCCCAGGCAGCAAAAGGCCAAGGTGCGCTTGTTGCATTGAGTTCGTTAGGTGGCACCCGTCTCATATCTGTACGTATCTGACATTGGTGGCGTTTGTGGACATACCGGATGCTATCTGTTTCCATAGGCATCCAAAAGTATTTGGCTCTGATTATCTTCTTGGCTAGGACAAAATCGTTCATTTGTGGGCTGCAGGTTCCGGCATGTATTTCCTCGAGCAATTTTGAAGCTTTTTTGGCGTCAAAACACCTTAATAGTCCTTGATCAGGTTTTCTTCTATACAAAATTCCTTCGCTTTGGAAGAAATGATTGGAAAGCCTCCGCAGTGTGCATTTCTGAGTATGGTTATCCTACGCTGGGTATTCTCCTTTTGCCAAATATTCCTTGATGTCGTGGAACCATGGAATTCTTTCCGTTTCTTCTTCAACATGAGCATAATAAGTTGGCTGACTATGGATCCTTACTGGAATGGGACCGATGAAATTCTTGTCTGGATGTTGTATCATTGAGGACAGGGTAGCCAATGCATCTGCAAATGCATTCTGGATTCTGGGGACATACCGAAACTCTATTTTTGTGAACCTCTTCATCATCTCTTGTACGTGGTGTAGATATGGCCATATCTTTGTGTTTTTCATAGCCTACTCTCCTTGTACCTGATGCACCAGCAGGTCTGAGTTACTGATTACCAGCGGTTCCTGAACATTCATGTCAACAACCAAATTGAGCCCCATAATGCAAGCTTCATACTCATCCATATTATTGGTGCATAGAAACCTAAGCTTTGAAGATACCGAATAATGTTGACCAGTCTCTGGCACCAAAACTGCTCCAATACCCACTCCTTTAAAGTTTGCATCTCCATCGAAAAACATTCTCCAATGTCGTAGGCTTCAGCAATTTCCTCTCATACGAATGACACTTCTTCGTTAGGCAAATACGTTTTTGGTGGTTCGTATTCTCCTACTACAGTATTTTCGGCAAGATGATCTGCCAACGCTTTCCCCTTGACTGCCTTCTAAGTTACATAGATGATATCGAACTCACTCAGCAATATTTGCCACTTGGCCAGCTTGCCGGTAGGCATAGGCTTCTGAAAGATTTACTTCAGAGGATCCATACTTGATATGAGGTATATGGTATCGGCACAGAAGTAGTGCCTCAATTAATGAGTTGTCCACATCAGAGCACAGCAAGTGTGTTCCAGCAGAGAGTACCGTGCTTCATAAGGTGTGAACTTCTTACTCAAGTTATATATGGCGTGCTCCTTTCTTCCTGTCTCGTTATGTTGTTCCAAAACACAACCAAAAGCCCCATCTAATACAGAGAGGTAGAGTAGTAGTGGTCTACCAGGCTCTGGCAGGACTAGGACTGGTGGTGTGGACAGGTATTCCTTGATTTTGTCAAATGCCTTCTGACAATCCTCGGTCCAACTGGTTGCAGCATCCTTCTTCAGAATTTTAAAAATTGGTTCATATATCACTGTGGACTGTGCTATGAAGCGGCTGATATAATTGAGGCATCCCAGGAAACTCATCATGTCCTTCTTGTTCTTTGGTGGTGGTAATTCTTGGATAGCTTTAGCCTTTGACGGGTCCAACTCGATCCCTCGGCGGCTGAAAATGAATCCCAACAATTTTCTGGCAGGAACCCCCAATGCATATTTTGCGGGGTTCAGTTTTAAATTGTACTTCTGTAGCCGGTCAAAGAACTTCCTCAAGTTTGTTATGTGATATGTGACTTTTTTGGATTTGATGATGACGTTGTCAACATATTTCTCTATTTCCTTGTGTATCATATCATGAAAGATGGTCTCATGGACCTCATATAAGTGGCCCCAGTATTCTTCAGACCGAATGACAACATTTTGTAGCAATACACTCCCCATGGGGTAATGAAAGTTATTTTCTTTGTGTCTTCTTCGTCTATCCAAATCTGATGATAGCCCGCGAAGCAATCGACAAAGGATTGTAGTTCATGCTTGGCATAATTGTTGATCAGAATGTGTATATTTGGTAGTGGGAAATCGTCCTTGGGACTTGCTCTGTTTAAATCTCGATGATCAACACACACCCTGACTTTCCCATCTTTCTTTGGAACCGGTACAATGTTGGCTAACCAGGTTGGATACTCAACTACCCTGAGGACTTTGGCATTGATTTTTTTAGTGACTTCCTCCTTGATTTTTAGGCTCATGTCTGGTTTGAACTTTCTGAGTTTCTGCTTCACTGGCGGACACATTGGCTTGGTAAGCAATTTATGAGCCACTATGGATGTGCTCAGACCGGTCATGTCATCATATGACCACGCAAAAATATCCTCATATTCTTTTAGGAAACGAGTGTATTCTTCCTTCTCTAATGGCGACAGGTGAATACTTATGCGAGTTTCTTTGATGGTTTTAGAATCTCCCAAATTGATTGTCTCGGTTTCACCCAGGTTGGACTTAGGCTTATTCTCAAAATTCTCGACTTCTCTGATAACTTCCTCAGGTATCTTATCTTTTTCCGAGTCACTATCCTTATGTTGCGTTGTCTCATTACATGTCACAGTCGTTGGTTTATCAAGGTAAGAAATAGTAATGCTGTAGAAGAAAAATATGAAAGATAACAATAATAAAACATCAAATTATTTGATAAATGCTGAAACGTCAAACAAAATATCGTCTAGATGACTTCAAAACATTTTTTTACAAAACAAAAATACTGAAAGACAGATTTTTTAAAACAAAATGCTCAAACGACTTATCTTTTATAAATAACATCAATAGCCATGCTACCCCGGGACTCGTCTGGCCCTGGATGGTCTGGCGGTCCAGTTCTTGAGAAATGCTCCCCTCTCCACCGCCTGAATGATAAGGCCTACTTCCTCCTCGTCCCCAACTATCACGTTGAAATCCATATCTTCGTCTTCTAAGAACAGATTCCTTAGCCCAGCCAAAGCTTCTTCTTCTTCGGATCCCCATATTGTGTCGGCTTGATGAAAGGTCTAACTTAGATGCGGCACTGGCTGCTCAAGAGGGTAACAGGTACCATGCCATGGTGGCGACCAATCATCATATTCTTAACATGTGTAAGGATATCCAAGCCCAAAAGTTGTACCATGACGTTTTAGCTGTATTGGTTTGGTAATGCCTAGAGTTTCTTCCTAATCTCTTTGCCGGGTTCATACCCTGACCATGCCAGTATGCTTTCTATTTTGCTGCTCTACCATTTATCCTTCTCAATTGCATTGACACACTCGATGCGGTGATAAGTTTCTCCACCCAACTTCCTTCTGTTCTCTACGACCGGAACAGTTTGATTGGTATAGATGGGATTGCTCCCATCTCCATGAATGATTACCTCTTAATGATTCCATTCAAATTTAATAGCTTGGTGCAAAGTGGATGCGATGGCCCCAACGGCATATATCCAAGGTCGTCCCGATAGCAGATTGTAGGAGGCGGATATGTCTAGCACCTAAAATTTTACATCAAACCAAGTAGGGTCCATCTACAAACATAAATTGGTTTCCCCAATCGTGGCTCTTTGCAACCCATCGAACGCCTTCACATTCATAGTTCCTGCTCGTATTTCATGCATACCCTTGCCCAACCTTTTCAGAGTTGTCAACGAATAGATATTGAAGCTGGACCCTCCGTCTATCAAAACCCTGGCAATGAACTTATACTCGTATTGCACTGTGATATGCAGTGCCCTGTTGTGGCTCAATCCCTCAGGCGGCAACTCGTCTTTGTGAAAAGTAACTTTGTGGCTCTCCAGCACTTGCCCCACCATATTGGCCATTTCTCCGCTGGTGATATTGTTGGGCACGTACGTTTCATTCAATACTTTTATCAAAGCATTTCTATGCACCTTTGAATTTTGTAGTAACAACAAGATGGATATCTAGGTGGGAGTTTTGTTCAGATGATCAACAACAGAGTATTCTCTTGCTTGTACTTTCCTCCAGATATCATCTGGACCAGTTTTAATTATGGGTTGTTTGGAGGCAGCTTCCTTGCTTGTTCCTCCCAAATTTTTAGGTGTATAGATTCTTCTAGTTCTGGTCATCCCTTGTGCAACACCAGATTCTTCCATTTTTGCTTTCACTTTTCTCCTAGCTTCGGCAACATAATGCCAAGGTATGGCGTTGGAACTGGAGAGTGGTGTGGATGCCACCGTCACAATGAAGGGTGTGACTACTTCTACTTCAAATGGAGTAGGTGTAGTTTCAGGTGTTGTCACTTTGATTTCAAACGGAGTTGATACGGCTACCTCAACTTTGACCGGTGGATGTATCTGTACCACAATAGAAGTGAGTGTGACTGCAAGTTTCTTAGGGTCGTCACCTTCTCGAATAAGCCCAATTGACCGTTCAGGGTCCCATTCTTCATTAGTTTCTATCACATTTACTCCTTCACCCATATGATCTGGGAGGGGATTTTTGCAGACGTTGGGTGCATCTTTCTTTGCTTGTATAACTTTGATATCAATCAGGGTCTGAATATTGTCTTTCATAGTGCGGCATTCATCAATAGCATGCCCCTTCATGCCGGAATGGTATGTACATGTTTTGTTTGCGTTGACCTACTGGGAGGACTTTTCTATGGCAACAACGGGAATAAGGGTAACATATCCGACAACCTTCAGTCTTCCATATAGTTGGTCGATGGGTTCAGCAATAGGGGTGTATTGTTTTGGTGGCCTGCGATCGAAATTGGGTATGGGTTTTTGATAGTTTAGACGGGTTGGAGGTGAATGATAATAAGCTGGCTGAGTGTTATAAGTGTGGTGGGCAGTTTGGGGATATCTGGGAGGTGAAGTTTGGTATGTGGGTGGAGGTGTTTGGCATGTGAGTGGAGATGTTGGACCTTGGTCTATGATCACTGCCCCTATTTCTTTATTCTTTGATATACCCCCTGACTGTAATGCTTTGTTCGTAGCCTGTAATGCCTCAAAATTGGTTACCATCCCGCTCTTGATCCCTTCTTAAATCCTTTCTCTGAGTTTGATGATGTTGGAGAATTTGTGATTTTTGATAACCATTAACCTTTCATAGTATTGTGGATCCTGGGCCCTGGCGAAGAATTTGTTCATTTGCTCTTCTTCCAATGCCGGCCTAACCTTTGCAGCTTCTGACCTCCATCGATTAGCATACTCATGGAAAGTTTTTGTTGGTTTCTTCTTGAGGTTCTGTATGTAGAAGACGTCCGGTGCATTATCTGTATTAAACCTTAATTGATCCATGAAATCTGATGCCATGCTTACCTAATTAACCCATTTCTTAGGATTTTGGCTTACGTACCAAGATAGGGCGTCTCCAGTGAGACTTCTCATGAACAGCTTCATGCTTTCATCTTTCCCAACCCCCACGAGCTTGCCACAATATGTCCTTAAATGTACCTTCGGGTCACCTGTTCCGTCAAACATCTTGAACTTACGAGGTTTGTAACCCTCCTGCAGTTCCACGTTTGGCTGAATGCATAGATCCTCATAATTCAGACCCTCAATTCTTTTGCCTCCTTCAACACCCTGAACGTGGCTTGTGAGCTTCTTGAGCTCCTCCGCCATATTCTTAATAAGCAAGTCCTTCTCGACGGATTCTGGAGTGTAAGAGATTGGTTGAGTGGAGTGGGGTAAGGTTTCCACGTATATGGGATTGTTTTGATGGGTGCCAAGAGTTGGAGTGTAGTGGCGATCATTAGTTAAAATTTGCGGATCGGGGATAGGTTGTGGGGTATTCTGAGGAGTACGGTAAGTGGTTGCAGGTACTGAGTAGGAAGATGTTGGTGTTGAGGAGGTACTAGGATTTGGGTGCGGGAGGATTTTGTGGACGTTGGTTTGGTGTATTTTGAGGAGGTACTGGGTCCTGGGCATTTTGCTGGTTAATATCTGGGACATTTAGGGTGAGGGAGAGGTTTGCCAAGTTGCAGACTTGCTCAAGTTCCCCTTGCAATTCTAGTATTTTTTGTTCCAACCGTAGGACCAAATCATTTTGTGCCGAAGTACTCCAACCGTCTAAATTTTCCACATTCTCAGCATGTGTAACGTTGTCTTTCCTAACACCACTCATATCATCCATCTTAGCTTTTCCCTTGCTTTTCGGATCACTTGGAGGAGGAGGAGGTAGAGGACCTCTTGATCTGGTATGATATACTGATAATGCCAATATGTACGAACCAACCTTAGGGATGGGAATAAACAAATAAAGCAAAAAAAAAAACAAAAAGGTAAACAAGTCGGTGAGGAGTATTAAAAGGTTGTTTGTAGTATTTAAACACATAGTGCGAAATTATAAATTCGCATCCTAACTTGGGGACCTCATTATCCCCGAGGTAGGCCTAAGTGACATATAGATTTGGAGAAAAACATATGCCAATAACTGCGTCATCTCATTAATGTGGAAAATAAACTGAATCTCTAATAAAATGACAATAATAATAAAGAGTTAATAATGGCATGCCCCTTATCACAATCAAAACCTAAATTGAGTCTAGAAAGCAAGTAAAACCTAATTTCTAATCCATTTGGTCCCAGAAGGACCTTCTCCATGCTTGGCCTTCTTTGCTCCATCGATCAAGTTCCCCAAGTCGCGCATATCCAGCAATAAATTTTCCACCAATCTAGCAGCAATGGTGGGATGTTTTGGACCATGCCGAACCTGGGAGCTTCGTGCTTCATTTTCTGCAAACAAAAAAGTTATCCCTTGCCCCCTTCCAAATTCAGCTAATTTCACACTAATGATCAACATATTGGCATGTTTTTCTCCAAATGATGCACAATTCGCGATTATGTCCCTTGGGATTATGGAAATCTCAGCGGACTTCGAACAAGGTTTGTCTTAGTGAGTTATTATGCGGACATCGTTCTAACTCATACTAGGTTTAGACATGATGCAGCATAACTGATTTTAGAATGGGGTTTCTAGAAGAGTATACACTTGTCCCTCAAGCGGACAACTTTAGAGGGAAATGCACGTAACCGTCGATTGCACCGTTGATCGATTAGTTTTACCGCAAATAAGCCTTTCCAAATTTAAAGGGTGATTTTAGGAAGAGCGCGGACACTCATCAAGTGCCGTTATGGTATTAATACGCACGAGTGGAATATGATGTTGAGCATGCTTTATGCAAAGATAAAATAACACATTGTCGAGTATTTTCATATTAGAAGTAGTAAATGCAATATTGAATGGAACGTAAAGACATAAAAGAAAGGAAAACAAGGAAGAAGTTAGTTTGTGTAATGTAGGAATTTCAATAAAGCAAATAAAGGGGTAAGGATTGGGAAGATACATGATATATAAAAAAATAAAAAGTTTGCATCGAATGAACATGATTAGGAAATAAGGGGAAACACACATTGTAATCAAATTAGACAAGAGTTGCATATGGATTCATATAAGAGGGAAATAGGGGAAATAGATGGGCATGTAGCAATAAAGAGGGAAGAAATGGGAGCAGGAAGTTCAAAAATAACAAAGATATTCTTATCAGGGAAGACTAATTCACAAAAATCAAGTTCGTTTATGGTAAGAGCCTAAAAATATCCCTAGCAGAGTCGTCATGCTGTCGCACCCCCTTTTTCTCGCAAAATCGGGTTTTGACATTTTGGCAACTCCTTTTGAGAGAGTAGGGAAAAGGAATTAGTTGTTAGAGTCGCCACCTAATAGATTAAGGGGTGTTAGGACACCTATATCAAATAACTCAGATTATACCAGTTTGCATTACCAGAGATCGGTTAACGGCTCAAATTACCTTGAGGGGAAGGGTTAGGCACCCCTCGAGGTCCATAACAGTGGGTCCCGGCCGAACTCAATTATGAATTAGTCTATGTGATTAAAGCTAAGAGACAAGGAATTACTAAACGTGACTAATTGATTGAAAGACAAGGAAGGGGGATCTTAAATTTTTTAGCCTAAAGGATCACCCCGTGCAACATAAATAATACTTTGTAACTCCCTCGGGATGGGGTGTTACTCATATTATTTAGCGGGCACAGACTATCATCTCCTGCTATCCAATTACTATCTTTAAGTTCTTTACTTGAAGTGTACTGGTAAATTCTAGTCGTGTCATATGCGTTCATTACCTGTCCCATGTATATGGCCCAGGAGGCTTTGGACCTACTATTTGGGTGGTTCTAGACTAGGCCTGATGTTCTCAAAATTGTAAAATACTAGGCGACAAGCAAAACAATTAGGACTTTTCAAATAAAGGTAGATATGGGCTCACATTAACCTCCGCATGTAAACAGCAAATGCACACAACGAATTTAGCAGGCTTTATTAATCTCGGAGTCCTATGGGCAAGATATCTATGTGAAGAACAAGAGAGCAACAGTACGTCGATTCAGTTCTTAATGCGAGCATTAGGGCCTACTTGTATTTGCATACTGATTTTAATTCAGTACAATATCTGGGCATTTCAGGCGTTAATGAATGACAATAAATTACAACCATAAGTCCAGAATTATTGTTAAACCCTATAGGCACGTTATCTAAGTGATCGATAGTGATAGTCGAATTCTGAATCAGTTATAGGCATGACTTCTACGAGTGTGATGATTATTACCCTATAGGCATGATTTCTAGCTTTGAACTGGTTTTAATCTTTTAGACATGATTTCTATCTTTTATCTAATTTTCAATCTTATAGGCATGGTTTCTAGAATTAAGCAGTATACGAGCAAGAATTTACATTAAGCCAGAAAACAATTAAGCCAAATATTGATCCTGTGGGCATGGTTACTAACACACAATTACTGGACAAATTGATACACCTAAAGGCAGGATTTCTAACATATCATAGTGTTAGTCCTATAGGCAGGATTTCTAACTTGTAAACACAACACAGAACCTATATGCAAGATTTCTAATACACCATAACATAATATGGAACTTATAAACAGAATTAACAGCACAAATAGAGACCCTATATGCAGGATTTCTACCCGACTTTGTAAATGAAAATAAGAAACCCTTCCTAGTTTACTAAATACCCTAGAATTGTTTGTTACAAAGTTATTACAGACCAGATTAATGAATGAATATCATAACAATGAAATAAACTATAGACAGCCTACAATAGGCCCAAATACACCGGGATAGCCCAGGCCTTCAAACCACAGTAGCTCCAAGGCTCATTTTCACAGGTACACAATAATCAGTGGGGAATAATTCACCCATAGCACACAGAACCCAAATTTTTAGTGTGTTAAAGTTCCCAAGGGCTTCAAGAACCCAGTCCAATACTCACACTAAAGGACCAAATGCTCGGAAACAATTCAAAGGAGGTTAGGGACCAAACACAATGTATCAGAGTTCGCAAGAGTCTCATATGGACCCCGAGCAGTGCTCACACTGAGGAGGTGAAGGATAGAACCTAAAGGATCTAAGAGTGAGAGTTTAAAAGTAGCAACATATAAAAAAAAAAAGACACTAGTAAAGAACAAATTTTAAAATAGGTTTGATGACAGAGTTTAAAGATACAGAACATATAGGCAGAATCGAATTAAGAAAACAAATTATCAAGACTCACAAGGTTGTTCACTCACAACATCTAATGGGTCAAACTCTGAAAGGCCTAATTAGGCTAAGTGTACATGCTAACATTTTAGGACAACTTTATTCAATCACAGAAACCATTTAGACAATGTGTTAAGGCAAACAGTCAGATAATCACATGAAGCCAAATGGATAAAAAACACATTAGAAGGCAAGTTACCAGGGTACATGACAGAGAAAGGTTTAATAACAATCAAGTTTGTAAATGGTCAGGACTGATTAACTGATGAACATGCTAATATTATCCTAAAGATGCCAAGTTCAGGATAATTTCAGAACTAACAAAACAGCATACATGAAGCAAGTTAAAAGACATTAAGTTAACCTCTAAGAGGATTAACATTATTCAAAAAATAACCAATCTCAGAACTAACAGTAATAATTATAGGGCTAAAGGAAATCATAGGAACACAAAAGTGGTAGAATCATGCTCAGAATGAATTTTAAACTTGCTGGATCATAAATACAGTTCAGGAATACATAGGAATGAAATGACAAAGGGTAGTCACTCACCAGTTAAGCAAGAAAACAAGAATAGTACCATAATAGTCGAGAGTCCAGAATTACTTGGCCTTGGCTTTCAGCCGGCGAAGCCAGAATCAAACGAGAGAGCAAAGAGAATATAGAGCCAAAACCTAAGTTTTCAGTGAGAGTCTATTGATTTCTCAGTCTATCCTAAAGGAGAAAAGGAGAGGGGTTTATATAGCATTAGACTAGGGTACATAAATATGGAAATAATCAATCAACACATTTAAGGAAAAAAACTCAACACATTATTAAGGCAAGTCAAAGATAATAGTGCGTAGACGTATATAAGAATAATCAAACAAGTCTGGGAACCGAAGATTCTCAGGTGATAATTAAGGCAAGAACAGATAGACAGAATCAGTAAGAAAAACGAAATAAGAATCGGAACCCTAATTTTAGGATAAGTGAAATCAGGCAAAATAATCAAAGGAAGATAACATGCATATAGACATCTATAGGAAAATATTGAGCAAAAATAAGAATCATAATATATCTGAGCCCTAGTTTTAGGGACAATAAATTAGGCAAAACTTTTAATGGAAAAACACAAAAAGTTAGACATTCAAGAACATAAAGGAGTTTTTAAACAAAAAATGATAAAAAAATATAAACAGATTTGTAAAAGATCTAAACCCTAGCATTTAGGGTAAATGAGAACAGAAAAAATCTCAGAGATTCGTACATAGAGAGAAAAAGAGAGAGAGAGAGAGAAAGAGAGAGAGAGAGAGAGAGGGAGGGAAAATGAACACAAATGAGAAAAGGGAAGGTTCGAACTAGATTTGGTCCGAAAATAGAGAGATTAGCTTGCCATGTTAGGCAAACTACTAAACAATACCATAATCGAGTAGCTAGTAGTGAGATACGACTGATAAGGTAAGAAAATAGTCAAGGGATTCCATATCCGATTAGAATCGAAGAAAGATTATGGGTAACGGCGCCTAGCATTTCAGAGGATAGGAGAGGAGTAGAGAGCATTTAGGGGCAGCGGGTGGTGAGAAATGGGTCAGGGTTAGGGATTTTGGGTAACTAAAAAGGTGGGGGTTTAATGTGGGTTATTGATCTCTGAGATCAATAGCTAGAATTTTAAAGAGGGGCTGGGGCGGGTCAATTAAATGGGTACCGGTTGGGTTATTAGGTTAGGGGTCATTTGGTTTGGGCTGGGGCAATAGGCTGGTGTATTTTAGGTAATTGGGTTGGTTTGGGTAGCCTAGGTCCGAAAAATAGGAATTTAGGGCTATTAATTAAATACCCATTGTTAATTAATAAAATAATTCAAAAAAATGATAATTAAAATAGTAAAATTATTATTAAAAATAATTTGTGATGCAATTAATGATTATTCATACAATAAAATATGGGAATAAATTGATTAAAAAATCTTTAAAAATTATGGAAAAATACTTGATGATGCCCATGCCCTGTTTTGAAAGTATATATGCATATTTGAAATATGTAAGGGAAAAAATAGGTATCAACAGTGTTCACCAGGTGTGTGTACAGACTCCGCAGGGGCTCCTTCAGCGCAAGCGCTATCATAAATTAGAATAACCACTGCGGTGTATAGCCCGATCCCATAATTATCAATCATAATCAGGCTCTCGGCTTCACTCAGTCATCAATCTCTCCAGTCACACCCACGGGCTCACAATGTCATGAAAACTGACCCAGAACAATGATTTGATGTATCAATAAGTAGCAACTGAGACTGGGACATGATATGAATGTATGAATATGACTGAGTACAAACTATCAATAAAATCAATGAGATGATAGCAAGAAACGACCACTATCCCAACAATATCAGTATAAAGCCTAAACATGATATCTAGCATGGTGTATAACTAAATCACTTTATAACATGGTAAAAACACAGATATCAACAAAGTAGGACCACTATACAGTGCCATGAAGACAACAGAGTCATCATTCACAAGGTGCACGCTACACGTCCGTCACCTAGCATGTGTGTCACCACAACACCAATCACATAGCACATAATTCAGGATTTCATACCCTCAGCACTAAGTTTAGAAAAGTTACTTATCTCAAACAAGCCAATTTCAAATATCGAGCAAGCAAGCGATGCTCCAAGAATGCCATCTCACGCATAGCGACCTCCGAACGACTCAAAACTAGTCAAAAGCAACTCAAATACATCAGATAAAGCCTAAGGAAGCAATTACAAATTATAAAGATCGAATCCTAAATCATGTCCCAAATTAGGCCAAAAATCACACCCAGGCCCACACCTCGGAACCAGACAAAACTCACAAATCCAATAACCCATTCAATTACGAGTCCAACCATACTAGTTGTCACAACCCTAAACCCAAACCCCGATCGTGATGGTGCCTCTCGTGAAGACAAGGCTAACCGACACATTTCCAATTCAAAGTTAAATAGCTAAGCAGCAATACAACTGGCTAAAAATGATTTAGTAACGCTAAACAACGGATAATATCATAACAATGCGGAAATACAACCCAAATATAACCCAAACTGGGGTGTCACGGGTCATGAGCATCTACAAAGTCTAAATACAACTGAAAAGTCTAAAGTGTACTCAGTATAGTCTAATAGAATAAAGAGAGAGAAATCAGTACTGTGAACGCCGGCAGCAACCTTGCTAACTCCACTGACAACTGCTACCAAGCTCAGAAAATACCTGAATCTGCACACAAGGTGCAGGGAGTAAAATGAGTAATGCCAACTCAGTGAGTAATAATTATAAATAAAGACTGAGTGGTAAGAAATCACGAAAAGGAAACCAACATGCTATATAGAAGCAGTTTCAAAACCAGTAAGGAAGCAATGAAGCTGTAAAATCCTTTAAAACAACTTAGCTCAGTTTAAACCCTTTTGAAAATAATTTTTTCAACAGTTGCGCAAATGAATGCAGAACAACTAGTGCAGATAAGCACATAAATCTGCCTCTCGGGCACAAATACACAATTAGTCAAGTAAATGACAGGCAAATAAAAAAGATAAGCACATAAGGTTTGACCCTCGGGCACAATGTCAACAAATCCGCCCCTCGGGAAATATCTCAGAGCGGTACTAGCCCCTCGGGAAATCACGTAGAACAATACTAGCCCCTCGGGCTATATTACATATCACACGGGGTGCTCGAGCTCATTGGGGGTGTGCAAACTCCTAGAGGGGCCCCTTACGCCCGAAGCGCAATCTAAAGCCATCTCGTGGCATCATAAATAGGTCCTCGACCTCATATCAATATCAAGCCACCTCGTGGAGTACAATCTCAGGCCCTCAGCCTCATAATCAAATCAGTGTATCACCGCTGCGGCGTGCAGCCCGATCCCAAAGATATGTATCATTGCTGCGGCGTGCAGCCTGATCCCAAAGATATGTATCACTGCTGCAGCGTGCAGCCCGATCCCAAAGATATCCTCACATCTCAGGCCCTCAGCCTTACTCAGTCAAAAATCACATAAGCCTCTCGGGAAAATAGTAGAACAATATTTCTCAAACCAAAACATCATTTAAATATCATTTTAGTATTAAAACAGAGTAAACATGGCTGAGTTTTAAAAACAGTGGAAATAACATGACTGAGTTCAAGTATAAAGTCAAAATAGTGAGGAAATATCAAAAAAAATCCCCGAAAGGTTCATATAGTTGGCACGAAGCCAAAATATGGCAATTAGACCAAATCATAATGATAACAAATAAGTTTCAGTCAAATACGCTGTAAAATCATCAATCGAGACAGACCAAGTCACAATCCCCAACAGTGTATGATCCCACGCTCGTCATTGAGTATGTGTCTCACCTCAATATAGCACTACGATGTGCAATCCGGGGTTTCAAACCCTCAAAGCATCATTTACAATCATGACTCACCTCGAACTGCTACATTTCTAGCTCGCGATTCCTTTGCCCCTCGAATCGGCCTCCATCAGAACGAGGACGTCAAAATATGCCAAGGAAACAAAGCCCAAGCGAAAACAATCAATAACGGGCACTAATCCCGAAATTAGCAAAACTTGAGCCCCGGGCCCACTTCTCGAAACTCAGAAATTTTTACATCAACGGGTTCCTTATCTCCCCACGAGTTCAAATATACCAAAAGTTCTCAAATCCAACCCCAATTGGTCCTCCAAATCCTCAAATCAAAATTCCAAAATTCCAAGCAATAATTCTTCCATTTTTAGCTTAAGTTCCATGATTTTCTAGGTAGATTTCACAATAGAATCGAGTTTTAAGTCCAAAAATCTTACCTCAAGTTGTTTCCCCTTGAATCCATCTTTAATCTCCTTCAAAAAGCTCTCAAAACGATCAACTATGGGTGAAAATAGACCCAAAATTGCGGACAAGACGACTTAAAAACATTCTGCCCAAGCCTGACCTTCCTTCTTCGCAAATGCGATCAAACCCTCGCGTTTGCGTAGCACAAACTTACGTTGACCAAATTTTTCTCTTTGCGAATGCGGTACACCAATTGCGGACGCGATGCTTTCTCCTTCTACACCTTCGCGAATGCGACACACCTTACACGAACGTGTAGAACAAAAGACCTTGGGCCCTTCAGACCCCAAATTATTGTACGCGATCACGAGTTCCCTCTCGCGAACGCGATGCACTGCATCCCAGCCTTCCGCGAACACGAAGCCCATCTCGCGAACGTGAAGGCTAAATCCCGGCCTTCCTCAATTCCTTGTTCGCCAATGCGGGACTCCTCTCGTGAACACAAAGAGATAAATCTCTGCAACACTGAACCTTAAATTTCTGCAACTTTCAAACTCCAAAAATGCTCTGAATGACCATCTGAAACTCACCCGAGGCCCCCGATACCTCAACCAAAGGCTCCAACACATCTTAAACCTTGTTCAAACTTGATCCAATCATCAAAACACCTAAAGCAACATCAAATTACCCAAAACACATAGAATTCAAGCTTAAGTTTCTAAAAATCTTCCGAAATACACTTTCGATCAAAAACCCAACCAAACCACGTCCGAATGACCCGAAATTTTGCACACACATCCCAAATGACACAACGAAGCTACTGCAACTCTCGGAATTCCATTCCAACCCCTATATCTAAATCTCGCCTATCAACCGAAAATCGCCAAAATATCAACTTCGCCAATTCAAGCCTAATTCTACTCCAGACTTCCAAAACCCATTCCGATCACACTCCTAAGTCACAAATCACCTCCTAAAGCTAACCGAACCATCGAAACTCACATCCGAGCCCTCTAACCCATAAGTCAACATTTGGTTGACTTTTCCAACTTAAGTTTTCTTAAAAGAGACTAAATATCTCAAACTTCACCAAAACCAACCCGGATTCAATCCAACCAACCCGATACCTCAAAGCATAGATAAACAAAGCAATAAGAAGCAGAAATAGGGGAAACGGAATGGTAACTTATGAGATTACTGGTCAGATCATCACATCCTCCCCAACTTAAACAAATGTTCGTCCTCGAACGTGCCCAAAGTTGTTCCAAAAGCCAACCAATCGCTGAATAACCTTTCCATGCATATACTCGGGGGTGATCCCACGTCACCCTATCTCATATAGGTCTGATAACACAGTGCATTTGAAATTTCACTATCCAACCTAACCCATAAACCTTAGAGCCACATTTTTCACTCCTAAAATCAGCCACAAGATCAGAATCTCACATCTATACTCTGAATAAGCCCGAACTAGCTGTAATAACCCATGCATGCAACCTTAGGTGCAATTACATGATATACCACCCAACTCAAATATTTGTAGCGATAACTTCTAAGCACAGCAGTTGCACACAACAACCGAATACCGATGAAAACCTCTTATCGACTAAAGTCTCATCCTAATGCTTTCATATACTACCAATGATAAATAAAACACACAGTAAGCCATAACCTTTTCTTAGATCAACCATTCATGAAGCCATTTCTCCTTTGGCAAGGACCATAGCAAATCTCTGAGCAGAACCTCGATATTTATCCTTTCAACAGGCTAAAATTGAATCTGTTAGCATTCACTAAAGATCCCAATGATATCATCTAATCCAACAGAACCACTCTGGTGATATGACACCTCAATACAGACTAAAGTCGCAACTTGCGCAATCCGCGCACCAATAAGAACAATCCAAACATACTTAAATCATGAAAGTGGCTCCATGAAAGAGCTGCACCTCAAGCTCACTAGTGCCACTACAACATAAGGGCGATAACCCATCTCACATCATAGAAACTGAACACATGAATCTAACCCGCAAGGACATAACAGATACGCCATTCACCAAGCAACATCCTACTACTCTTCCCGCTCGACTTCCACTATGAAACCCCTAATAGAACCGCACTATACGTGCCTATAACCAATAACTCATAATGCCTCACGACACAGAAAGGTAACTCATAAACCTCCCCAGATTACTAATATGTTCAATAACAATAGAATCAACACATCCCTCAACAATACAATCGGGAGCCAACCAAGCCGACTCAAATTAAAACACGCATCCACATTGGCCTGCCAACGAACTCCTTATCAAGAAAATTCTGAAGCTGCTCCTACAACTCCTTTAACTCTACCGATGCCATACGATACAGTGCCAGCATCAGATCAATATCGAAATTAGCAACCTTGCCTGGCGACATGCCCGTCCACAAGAAACACATCCGAAAAGTCCCTCACCACCGGAACTGAATCAATATGAGGAGCCTCTGCACTGACATCCATCATGAGAGCCCAAAATAAGAAAAACAATCATTCTCGGCCATCCGCTGGGCCTTCGGAATATAAAAACCACTCTACTAAGGACATAATCTGTCGAACCTCGCCACTTAGTTCGTGGCATACCCGGCATAACCAACATCGTCGCCTTAGCGCAATAGCTCCGAATGATACAACACTGAGACAACCAGTCTATACCCAATATCCACTCTAAAATCTAATGTACCAAGCAACAAAAGATCCCCTCGGGTCTCCAAACCCCGATAGTCACTAAACAGTGCCGATACACTCGACCCACAACCACAACATAGCTTAAATATGAGAACTCCCAATCTCCAACTCCATATAGTACACGAATCACATATCTGATTCCAATCCCACCGTCCGAGCACATACCAAATCTCTAATATCTAGTCACTTCACGAGAGATACCCTAATATTCTTATGTGCCTCCAAAAAAACTCGAATATCAGCAGTCAATCTACTAAGAAAGTGTCGCAATACTACCAAAGTACCATCAACTTAATCACATTGCCTTTTTTGAAATATATACCCTCGTCAAATTACCTCCAAGTAGCAATACGATTTCCTTAATCATTTGAAGATCATCTCTCCAATTATCTGAAACCGCCCGTGCTGCATGAGAATTTATGGCTTTCCGTTCAGAACTGAACCGCAACCTTACAAATGCAATTCTCAACCTCCACACACACCACATATTCCAGTCCATCCTAAAGTAACATGAGAATTTCATATCCCTTCCGAGCCACAAGCAACTATGTACTCGACCAACCAAGACCTTTTCCATTGATCCCATTCTAGAAGAAAATCACTATACATCTCAAGCTTCTCACGCCAGCAGAAAATATCCATCTCTAACCGTTGTCGAAATTAACAAGAACTCTCTGCCTCTCCTTGCACCAAAACCAAGTCTGTCAGGACATAATCCTCCTAACTCAATCAACCTACGCAGGCCACTAAAACCCCAAGAGCATTACCGTGAAATACCTGTAGGACTCATTACCTCATTAAACACCCAAAGAACTAATCATACCCTTACCATACCGATCTAGCCTGCTACCAAGCTATCTCATCTATCCGAGCTCCCTTATGATTTACCTTCAATTGATACTCCTTCTTGCCATAACATCACATTTCCTCATCCCAAATTCACCACATAAGACCCAAGCATAATACCACACAGCCTAAGGCTCATAACCCGCTGAATACTATCTTAAATATCCCTAAAAGCACCACATTCAAATACTTTACTCTGAAGAGACTTCTTACGAATCTAAATCTGTTACCTTTACCCTTTTGATAGTGATACATAGAATCCTACAATTTATAGAAAATACCACAAGCCTTGACATCTTCCAATGAAAACTTAGTTTCCAACCACATACGCAACTTTACAACACCAACTGTTATATGTAGAATCTTGAAGACATTAGAATAATTCTCGCGAGTCATACACTCTACTCAAATCGCAATTAGCCCGATCAAAAGAACCGAACAACCTGTGCCTCATTAGCACTCCGACCCACAGAATGTAACCTTGCCTTAGCCGTAAATTCTTCCTTTACACGATCCATCTTCGGTTCAATCCCTGCAAACCATGACCGATTCACCAACATGCCTCAAACTGGAACCAACATAGCACATAACCGTGTAATCAGCTAATCGATAGCAACTCCCCCACTTGGCTCGAAGCCATAGATCAAAACACACACCATAGCTTATAACGCATATACTTTATTGTCGCCATAATACTATAGTGAGATTAACTCAATCCTTTATAAGCTCGTGGAACACAGACCATCTGTTAATTCATATCTTCTACAAATCCTGCATTTACTCTCGTAATAATTAAACCCACTCTCTTAAGCGACCCAAATTAAATTCACACATATATTTTACTTGCAAATGGGATCTTCTAACAGACAACATAAAGATCACACAACTCCAGGACACTTTGTAGGAGATAACCCACCTGTTTCGCCTCAAACTAATAGATATTCATAGCCTCACCATCGCAAATATTACGCGATCACTTAATCTTCCTGAGTTTGGACTCACATCGGAACATGAAATTTACTCCACTCCCAATTAGTGGACATGAAAAGATTCTCCACACGCCCATAACTCGGGGCTATAACTCGAATCAAAACAGAAATCAAATACCTAATAGTTCTTCTATCCTCCAGTAGACCTCTTCTCGTTGCTTCTAAATCATAGGAATACATCTCGTAGTCACATCACCCTCATCACATGCTATCCGATCATTAGTTTCCTTAATAAGGACACAACAGAACACATAGATCCAGCAACACGTGCTCATACAATCAGTACCTCGGTGCTCAAGCTATAGGCAAAAATCCGGCCTCGAGTCCTCCAGATTGGCCCAACATCAGCATATAGAGATCACATCTCGCCCCTCAATCAGGGAATCACAAGCCATCGATGCACATCTGATACTGAGTGCTCGTTCGCGCATACGAATGCGTGGAAGGAATTCAAGAGTTATATTCCAAGATGAATCAAGGACACACGATAAGATTTTCAAGAATGTGAAGTTTTCCTAAAGGTTCTACAGCCTCTCGAGGATAAATACAGACGTCTCCATACCGATCTGCGAAACTCTACTAAACCTGCTCATGACTCATGAGACCTATGTAACCTAGGCTCTGATACTAACTTTTCACGACCCTAAACCCAGACCCGGTCGTGATGGTGCCTCATGTGAAGACAAGTCCAGCCGACACATTTCCAATTCGAAGTTAAACAACTAAGCACCAATACAACAGGATAAAACATGATTTAGTAACGCTAAACATCGGATAATATCATAACAATGCAGAAATAAAACCCAAACACAGCCCAAACTGGGGTGTCACTAGTCATGAGCATCTACTAAGTCTAAATAAAACTGACAAGGTCTAAAGTTTACTCAGTACAGTCTAATAGAATGAAGAGAGAGAAAGCAGTGCTGCGAACGCCGGTAGCTGCCTTGCTAACTCCACTGACAACTGCCACCAAGCTTAGAAAATACCTGAATCTGCACACAAGGTACATGGAGTAAAATAAGTACTGCCAACTCAGTGAGTAATAATCATAAATAAAGACTAAGTGGCAAGAAATCACGAAAAGGACACCAACATGTTGTATAGAAGCAGTTTCAAAACCAGTAAGGAAGAAATGAAGCTGTAAAATCCTTTAAAACACCTTAGCTAAGTTTAAACCCTTTTGAAAATAACTTTTTCAATAGTTGCGCAAATGAATGTAGAACAACTAGTGCAGATAAGAACAAAAATCTGCCCCTAGGGCACAAATACACAATTAGGCAAGTAAATGACAGGCAAATAAGAAAGATAAGCACATAAGGTTTGCCCCTCGGGCACAATGTCAACAAATCCGCCACCCTCGGGCAATATCTCATAACAATACCAAGCCCTCGGGCAATCACGTAGAACAATACTAGCCCCTTGGGCTATATCACACATCACACTGGGTGCCCGCGCTCACTTGGGGTGTGCAGACTCCTGGAGGGGCCGCATACGGCCCAAGCGCAATATCAAGCCATCTCGTGGCATCATAAACAGGTCCTCGACCTCATATTAATATCAAGCTACCATGTGGCATACAATCTCAGGCCCTCGGCCTCATAATCAAATCAGTGTATCACTACTGCGGCATGCAGCCCAATCCCAAAGATATGTATCACTGTTGCAGCGTACAGCCTGATCCCAAAGATATGTACCACTACTGCGGTGTGCAGCCCGATCGCAAAGATATTCTTACATCACAGGCCCTCGGCCTTACTCAGTTAAAAATCACTTTAGCCTCTCGGGCAAGTAGTAGAATAGTATTTCTCAGCCCAAAACATCATTTAAATATCATTTGAGTATTAAAACAGAGTAAACATGGCTGAGTTTTAAAAACAGAGGAAATAACATGACTGAGTTCTAGTATAAAGTCAAAATAGTGAGGAAATATTAACAAAAATTCTCGAAGGGTTCAAATAGTTAGCACGAAGCCCAAATATGGCAATCAGGCCAAATCGTAATGATAATAAATAAGTTTCAGTCAAATACGCGGTAAAATCATCAATCGGGACGGACCAAGTCACAATCCTCAATAGTGCACGACCCCACGCTCGTCATCGAGCATGTGTCTCACTTCAATATAGCACTACGATGTACAATTCGGGGTTTAAAACCCTCAGAGCATCATTTACAATCATTACTCACCTCGAACCGGCTACATCTCTAGATCATGATGCCTTTGCCCCTCGAATCGACCTCAAAGCGCGTCAAATTTATCCAAAATCAAAACGAGGATGTCAAAATATGCCAAGGGAACAAAGCCCAAGCAAAAATAATCAATAACGGGCACTAATCCTGAATTAGCAAAACCCGAGCCCCGGGCCTACTTCTTGAAACTCAGAAATTTTTACATCAATGGGTTCCTTATCTCCCAAGAGTTCATACATATGAAAAGTTCTCAAATCCAACCCCAATTGGTCCTCCAAATCCCCAAATCAAAAGTCCAAAATTCCAAGCCTTAATTCTTCCATTTTTAGCTTAAGTTCCATGATTTTCTAGGTAGATTTCACAATAGAATCGAGTTTTAAGTCCAAAAATCTTACATCAAGTCGTTTCCCCTTGAATCCCTCTTTAATCTCGTTTAAAAAGCTCTCAAAACAATCAACTACGGGTGAAAATAGACCCAAAATCACGGACAAAACGACTTAAAAACATTCTGCCCAGGCCTGACCTTCCTTCTTCGAGAATGCGGTCAAACCCTCGCGTTCGCGTAGCATAAACTTACGTTGACCACATTTTTCTCTTCGCGAACACGGTACACCAATCGTGAATGCGATGCTTTCTCCTCCTACACCTTCGCGAATGCGACACACCTTACGCGATTGCATAGAACAAAAGACCTTGGGCCCTTCAGACCCAAAATTACTCTACGCGATTGCGAGTTCCCTCTCGCGAACGTGATGCACTGCATCCCAGCCTTTCGCCAACGCGAAGCCCATCTCGCAAACACGAAGGCTAAATCCTGGCCTTCCTCAATTCCTTTTTCGTGAACGCGAGGCTCCTCTTGCGAACGCAAAGAGATAAATCTCTGCAACACTGAACATTAAATTTCTGCAACTTTCAAACTCCAAAAATGCTCCGAATGACCATCCGAAACTCACCCGAGGCCCCCGAAACCTCAACCAAAGGCACCAACACATCTTAAAACCTTATTCAGACTTGTTCCAATCATCAAAACACCTCAAGCAACATCAAATTACCCAAAACACATCGAATTCAAGCCTAAGTTTCTAAAAATCTTCCGAAATACGCTTTCGATAAAAAACCCAACCAAAGCACGTCCGAATGACCTGAAATTTTGCACACACATCACAAATGACACAAAGAAGATGCTACAACTCTCGAAATTCCATTCCGACCCCTATATCAAAATCTCTCCTATCAACCGCAAATCGCAAAAATATCAACTTCGTCAATTCAAGCCTAATTCTACTCCGGACTTCCAAAACCCATTCCGATCACACTCCTAAGTCACAAATCACCTCCCAAAGCTAACCGAACTATCAGAACTCACATATGAGCCCTCTAACCCATAAGTCAACATCCGGTTCACTTTTCCAACTTAAGCTTTCTTAAAAGAGACTAAGTGTCTCAAACTTCACCAAAACCAATGTGGATTCAATCCAACCAACTGGATACATCAAAACACAGATGAACAAAGCAATAAGAAGCAGAAATGGGGAAATAGAGCGGTAAATCATGAGACGACTGGCCGGGTCGTCACACTAGTTTCACTCAAATCCGACTCCAAATCGTTGTTGAAAACTTAAAAATTCATATTATGAAACTTTAGTCCACAACCCCCAATTTTCATCTCAAAATACTAATTAAATGATGAAAACAATGATATATTCATGTATATTAACCAAATCCGAGTTAGAATCACTTATCCCGATGATTTTCTTAAAAAACCATGAAAAAACGTCACAACCCGAGCTCCCAAAGTAAAAAATGTGACATAATACCCTAACCCTAATTTATATAGTACAAAAGATTCCATCCAAAGTGCGGTCCGCACATTTCCAAGTGGGGTCACACATTTTCAAGTCCCGCGGTTGCACAAAAATTGTACGGCGGCACTTCACAGCCTCTCCACTACCAGACTTTAGTAAAATGGCAATAACTTTCTGTACAAATGTCTAAATGATAATTTCTTTACTTTTTTGGAAACTAGACACGAAGCTACAACTTTTGGTTTTGAATCATCTCCAAATTCCTTGTGTATCAAATGATATAAGCTTCCGAAGTCAGACCAGCGAACCTGAAGAATACCCTGAAGTGCGGATGAAGACAAAATTGTGCGGTCCGCACATTTTCGTCTGCTGCAGCAATTGCTCATATGCTAAAGCACTCAAAAATGTGCCTTAGCACATGGAATTGTGTGGTCCACACTTCCAATATTCCGGAACAACATCAGAGTGTCGAAATGCCCGAACTTGCTCAAAACTCACCAGAGTCCCCCGGGGCCTCAACCAAAGATACCATCAAGTCCTAAAACACCTTACAAACTTGGTCAAACCCTCAAATCACCTCTAACAACATCAAAAACACGAATTACACACGGATTCAAGCCTAATGAACTTTGAAATTTACAACTTCTACAAATGACGTCAAAACCTATCAAATCACGTCCGATTAACCTCAAAATTTGCACACACGTCAAAAATGACACCAGAAACCTACTCCAATTTCTGGAAATCCAATCTGGGATCAAATATCATAAAGTCAAACTTTATCAACCCTTTCAAATTTAAAGTTTCAAGTTGAGAATCATTCTTCCAAATGAATTTCGAATAACATGAAAACCAAAACCGACGATTTACATAAGTCATAATACATCATACGGAGCTATTCATGCCATCAAACAACCGAGTGGAGTGAAAGTGCTCAAAACGACCGGTCAGGTCGTTACATAATGCATAAAGGGTAATTCCTCCACACAAGGTCAGGCAAGATACTTACATTTACGAAGTTAGGCTGATACTCCAAAATGGTCTTCTCGCATGAAACGGCCTCCGGAAGGCTCAGATCTAGCCAAAATAATTTCATAACATCATTAAAATTCATTGAAAATAATTCTGGATAATGAAACATCGACTTTAAATTTTATATTTTTAAAAAGTCAACCCAGTGCCCGCATATCGAAACTCGACAAAATTTATAAATCGGAACAGCCACTTTGATATGGGTCCAACCATACCAAAATTATCAAATTCCGATAACAAACCCCCCCTTCAAATCTTCATTTTTCGTTTTAAAAAGATTTTACAAATTTCTCAATTTCTTCCATTTGACCACCCCAAATTTTGCTCTTTTTTTTGTATAATTCTGGAAGATCGATCTCTCCTAATAGCATGTACATCTCATCTACATGAATTGATTCCCATTTGCATGACTCTACTCGCCTAGTCATAATATGATAATGAAACCAACCTGCAAAAAGCATTAATGCTGCAAAGACCAATGCCCCAATTGATGTACAATATAGTTGTAATTCACTAGTTATTCAAGATGCTCGCCAAATTTGGAAAAAAAACATAGGTTATTTGTATTCCTCGGAAATCCCCGCCTACATCACCATTTAATATTTATTGCTCGCTAATAAATGACAAAAATAACGATATAATCACAAAATACAATTAATTTTGGATATAGAATCCTTACTCCAACAAAACTAGTGAAGAATCCCTCTAGAATCACCCAAACCGAGGCTTCCAACTCCACAAAATAATGACAAATGACTAACTTCGATCCTTTTTGTTTCAGCCCAGAATCACACCAACGAGGATTTCATCGCGCTTGCGGCCTCGCATTTGTGAGACATTCACCGCATATGCGGCCTTCATTGGCCAGTTGCCCTCTCGCACCTGCGAAAATGTTTCGCTTCTGTGCAAACGCATGTGCGACCAAAATTGTACGCCTGTACTTTCTCTTCACTTCTGCGTTGCTAGACACATTACAGGTGCGCCCAGTTTCTCGCTTATACGACCTCACGCCCAAGTTGCTCATATCCGCTCCTGGGATCAAGGCGTTGTCTCTGCGACATCGCACATGCGCCTAAAGTTCACAGGTGGATTACACCAGGTTCTTCCCAAGAACAGCTTCAGACAACATGAACCAAACGATCTGAAACCTGTCCGAAATCCATCCGAGCCACTCGAGACCTCGTCCGAATATACCAATAAGTCTTATAACATAACGTGGACCAACTCAAGGCCTCAAATTACATCAAACAACGTCGAAACTATGAATTGCACCACGAATTTAACTTATGAATTTTCAAACTTTCCAACTTACAAAACTCGTTCTGGAACGTATCAAATCAACAATGACGTCAAATTTCGCACACAAGTCATAAATGCAATATTAGACTTGTTCCAATTTCCAGAATCAAAATTCAAACATGTTATCAACAAGGTCAACTCCAGATCAAACTTATGAATATTTCAAAACTCCAACTTTTCGATTTTCGCCTAAATGCTTCAAATTATCCGACGGACCTCCATATCCAATTTTGGACGCACGCCTAACTCCAAAATCACTATACGAATCTATTGAAATCATCAAAATACCATTCCGGAGTCGTCTACACAAAAGTTAAATCTTCGGTCAACTCTTCTCACTTAAGCTTCTAAAATAAGAATTGTTCTTTAAATTTAATCACGAATCATCCGAAAACCAAACTGGACCACACACGCAAGTCATAATACATATTACGAAGCTTCTTGAGACCTTAAATCGCTGAACGGGATGCAAATTCTCAAAGCGACAAGTTGGGTCGTTGCAAAAATGTATCACAAATGGAAGTCATTAAACCCCAATATTTTTTTCTTTGAAATTTGATAGAAAGTTCTAATTCAAAGTAAATCCCAATATTCATAACTATACATAATATTTTGGATTTCAAAGTTGATCCAAACATTTATTAAACCCCAACATTAAATACATAATGTTTAGGTCCAATATTTAGAACTTAAAATCAACAAAATTTATGTATTTAATTTAATATTTAGGATTTCAAAGTTGATCCAAACATTTATTAAACCCCAATATTAAATACATAATGTTTAGATCCAATATTTAGAACTTAAAATCAACAAAATTTATGTATTTAATTTTTTCTTATTTGAACAAAATAATATATCATATTTATAATAATCCTGTGTTTGCATAGGGGTAGTTTCGTGGACGTGGTATATTCATTGTTCCAGTTCCTGCTCGCGTGACTGTTCACGTAGTCGCCCCTTTGAGTTGTTTTAGTACTGGGTTCGTATCCTGTAGTCCTTCGTCCCCATTATTGGTTCTTAGTGGTAGTGTGTACCTAATACCTTTTGTTTATAGTGGCGGTAGTGGACGATGTGAGAGTAAGATCATGTCCTCGAGTGGGGCTGGGAGTGGGCTCCAGGGGTAGGAAGGGGGGTAAGAAAGCCTCTAGGTTGAGAATTGGGTCTTGGAATATTGGGACGTTGACGGGGAAGTCTATAGAGTTAGGTAAGATTCTTCAGAAGAGGAAGACTAACATAGCTTGTGTTCAGGCGACTAGATGGAAGGGTACTAGGGCACGAGATATAGACGGCTATAAACTATGGTACTCAGGGAGCACTGGGGGTAAGAATGGGGTAGGTATTTTTGTAGACAGGGACCTCAGGGAGCTCGTAGTTGAGGTTAGGAGGGTAAATGATGGGTTGATGAGTATTAAGCTGGTAGTTGGTGGGTTTACTGTAAATATGATTAGTGCTTACGCTCCTCAGGTAGGTTTGGACCAGGAGGTCAAGGAGTAATTCTGGGAGGATTTAGACGAGATGGTGCGTAGTATCCCGCACACAGAGAAGTTGTTCATTGGCGGAGATTTCACTGGTCATATTGGGGCTAGCGCTAGGGGTTATGATGATGTGCATGGCGGGTACGATTTTGGGGTTAGGAATGAAGGAGGTAATTCACTATTGGATTTTGCTAGAGCTTTTGATTTGGTTATAGCTAACTCGAGTTTTCCGAAGAGGGAAGAGCACCTGGTCATTTTCCGGAATTTAATGGGCAAGACTCAAATTGATTATCTTCTTTGCAGGAAGTGTGATAAAGGTCTATGCATTGACTGCAAATTCATCTCGAGTGAGCACCTCACGACTCTACATAGGCTCCTAGTTATGGACCTGGAGATCAAAAGGAGTAGGAGGAAGAGGGCGGGGTGCAGGCAACCTAAGATCAAGTAGGGTAACCTGACCAAGGACAAAGCTCAGGAGTTAGGGGAGAAGTTGTTGGCTATGAGGGTCTGGATGAGTAGGGGGGACGCATCTAGTATGTGGGGCACTACTGCTGATTGCATTAGGGTAGCTGCTAGAGAGGTCTTAGGGGTCACGAAGGGCTCTCCTAGGTGTCATAAAGGGGACTGGTGGTGGAATGGAGAGGTTCAAGGTAAAGTGGAAGCTAAGAAAGCTGCTTATTTGAAGCTAGTGGAGAGTACAAACGAGGAGGAAAAAATGACTTATCAGGAGTGTTATAGAAAGGCAAAGAAAGAGGCAAAGTTAGCAGTTACGACGGCTAAGAATGCGGTGTTTGCTCGTTTATATGAGGAGCTCGAAGGCAAAGGCAGGGACAAGAGGTTGTACCGGTTGGCCAAGCCGAGGGAGAGGAAAGCCCGCGACTTAGACCAAGTTAAGTGCATCAAGGATGAGGATGGAAAAGTGTTGTTGGACGAGGCACTTATTAGGAGAAGATGGCAGACATACTTTTATAAACTATTGAATGAGGAGGGGGATAGACGCATTGTACTGGGTGAGTTGGAGCACTCCGAGAGTCCGCGGGATTTTGGGTACTGTAGGCGGATTACGGTAGAGGAGGTGGAAGGGGCGATACGTAAGATGTGTAGGGGCAGAGCGAGAGGGCCAGACGAAATCCAGGTAGAATTCTGGAAGAGCGCGGGGCGGGCAAGTTTGGAGTGGCTCACTGGGCTGTTTAATGTTATTTTTAAGACAAAGAAGATGCCCGAAGAATGGAGGTGGAGTACGATGGTTTCGCTTTACAAGAATAAGAGTGATATCCAAAATTGCAATAATTATAGGGGTATCAAGCTATTAAGTCACACTATGAAGGTTTGGGAGAGGGTGGTGGAGGCCAGGGTAAGGAGGTGCGTGTCTATTTCCGAGAATCAATTTGGATTCATGCCGGGGCTTTCAACTACGGAAGCGATTCATCTGGTAAGGAGACTAGTGGAGCAGTACAGGGAAAGGACTAAGGATTTGCATATTGTATTTATTGACCTTGAGAAAGCATACGATAAAATTCCAAGGGAGGTACTGTGGAGGTGTTTGGAGGTTAACGATGTTCCTGTAGCGTACATTAATGTGATTAAGGATATGTATGATAATGCTAAGACTCGGGTGAGGACAGGGGGTGGTGACTTGGAGAATTTACCTATGGTGATGGGGTTGCACCAGGGATCGGCTCTTAGCCCATTTTTATTTGCCTTGGCGATGAATGTATTGTCGTGTCATATCCAAGGGGAGGTGTCTTGGTGCATGCTATTTGCCGATGATATAGTGTTGGTTGACGAGACGCGTAATGGAGTTAACGCGAGGTTGGAGGTTTGGAGATAGACCTTGGAGTCTAAAGGTTTCAAACTGAGTAGAACCAAAACGGAATACTTAGAGTGCAAGTTTAGTGACGGAACCCGCGATGCAGACGTGGAGGTTAAGCTTGATGCTAAAGTTATCCCCAAGAGAGTGAGTTTTATGTATCTTGGGTCTATTATCCAGGAGAACGGGAGATTGATAAAGATGTCGCACATCACATTGGAGCGGGATGGATGAAGTGGATGCTCGCTTCTAGTGTTTTGTATGATAGGAATGTGCCGCTAAGACTTAAGGGTAAGTTTTATAGAGTGGTGGTTCGACCGGCTATGTTGTATGGGGCTAAGTGTTGGCCAGTCAAGAACTCCTACATGCAGAAGATAAGAGTAGCAGAGATGAGGATGTTGAGATGGATGTGTGGGTATACCAGGAGATATAGGATTAGGAATGAAGATATCCGGGACAAAGTGGGAGTAGCCTCCGTGGAGGACAAGATGCGGGAGTCGAGGCTGAGATGGTTTGGACATGTTAAGAGAAAAAGCATTGATGCTCCAGTTAGGAGGTGTGAGAGGTTGGCCATGGAGAGTTTGAGAAGAGGTCCAGGTAGGTCTAAGAAGTATGAGGTGATTAGGCAGGACATGGCGCTGCTTCAGCTCACTGAGGACATGACCCTTGATAAGAGAGGGTGGGGGTCGAGGATTAAGGTAAAATATTAGTTGGTAGTTTATAGTTGTTCACTGATAGTCTTAGTAGTAGGCAAGTCCCTTCATATTCTTAGATTTTTATTATGTTATGCGGTTTTGTTCGCCTCGAGTATTGTATTCCCTGTTGCTATTATTTGGCGCCACTTATCCTTTCTTTTCTTTTTTTAATTTTTTATCTTCCATCTTTCCGCCCTTGCTTTCCTCTTCTTCTTCTTGCCCTTCTTGAGCCGAGGGTCTATTCGAAACAGCCTCTCTACCTGAATTAGGTAGGGATAAGGTCTACGTATAGACTGCCCTCCCCATACTCCACTTGTTGGGATTAAACTGGGTTTGTTGTTGTTGTATTTATAATAAAAATTAATAGTAACAAATAAAACAAAAAAATCGTGTTAAAAACTTTTAGGTACTTCTAGCCCCTTTTAGGTTCTTAAACACATTATCTAATAATATCACTTGAGTTTTTTAAAATTGTATACTCATCGATATGGGTACATGCGCATAGCGCGTACCCTGAATCTAGTACAAATTATAAATGTTCAAGCACTTCAACACAAATTTCAAGTGTTCTATTTCAAGAACAAAGTCAAATCAAATACAAGACTTTCAAGATCAATGCTACTTGTTTGTAGCGACCATCAAGGCATTCGTGATGGATGGATCAAATTCAAGATCTAGATCAAAGGACTTTGAGTTTATTGTATACGGTCGGAAAGAATTAAAGGATCCATAGTGACTGTAATATTCATATTATTTGAAATAAAATATTAAGATTGTTGCAATAATTTTTCAATATTGATTATTTTCTTCATGCGAATTTTAAAAGTCTAGAATAACTCTTTAAAAATAATTTATCTTTTATTCCTTTCTAATCTATACTACTTTACCTTAAAATATATGCTTGCTTTATTGATATTTAATTAAAGAGTTTTTTATCTTTAAAAAAAAAAAGGTGAAAATCATTCATATCCCCCGAGTTTACTCTAAAAATCAAACTCATCCTCCAACTTTGAACAATTATCATTTTTATCTTCTTATCCTACACCGTATCTATTTTACCCTTGGCATTTTAAACTCTCCATATATGTAATACCTTTTTTATATTATTTAGATATTTTTTTAATGCAACTATTTATTCATAAATTAAAAATATTATATCTATTATATAATTTAATCTAAGTTCACTAACATTATAAATAAAATAATTATACTATAAATTTATTACAAAATGCATTGCTACATTATTATTTTTATTATTATTATTTTAATATTATGTATATAATGTATGTCGGTGTGTGAGATTTTAAGTTCAACTATTTTTATTATTCTCTATGTGTATATAAAGCTTTGAGTTTTGATTGTTATTTACTAGATTTTTTCTAATTATAATTAAAGTTCATGTAAAGTATAAATAGATATTTTTTACAAATTTATTATAAAACTTACCTCTATTTCTCACCATTATTTTTTATTTCCTGCATTATATCATTTATAAAACTTTCATTCTCTTTTATTCTTAATTTTGTAAATAGATTGAGTTTTGATTGCTATTAGAAAAATTATTGATACAAGTAAATTATTTATTATAATTTTTGTTTTTCTCATTTAGTTCACTATTGAACATCATTAACTTATATGCTTGACTACTACTTCTCACTTTTTTTTAGTTTTAATTTTTTTAAATTTGTCTATAAGTAAGTCGATAACATAAATTACAATAAAAAATATTATTATATTAAAGAATAAAAATAAGAGATAAAAGTTGTAGAAGGTAAAATAGGCATTTTAGAAGTCACCTTTGTTGAGCTAGTCAGCCATGGCAGAAGAAGAAGATAAAAGTCTGCGAAAAAGAAGTAGAAGCTTCATTCTCTGTATTAGAAATGAACTATTCAAACTAATTCTGAGAAGCTACTGTACAGATATAACTAACTTCTATTTATACTATTAACTACTTAACCAACACTTTTTATCTACTAACTTCATCTAATTATAATATATTAAATTAACTACTAGACCCTACAACTGTTTCTTCTACACTCCCTCTCAAGCTGAGGGATGAAAACAAACTCTTCATTCCCAGCTTGTAGAGTAAGTAATCATGTTGTGGACAACATAGACTCTTGGTTAAGATATCTACTAGTTGCTCTCTTGTACCAATATGTTGAGTTTGAATCATTCCTTCTTGAATCTTTTCCCTTACAAAATGACAGTCTATGTCTATGTGTTTGGTTCTTTCGTGAAAAATAGGATGAGCTGCAATTTGAATTGCACCTTTGCTATCACAGTGGAGTTAAACTGGAAACTCAACTGATACTCCAACTCCTCAAATAATCCAACCAACCATTTTATCTTTGCAATAGTAGTGTCCAGGCTTCTGAACTCTGCTTCAACTGATTTTCTTGAAACTATTCCTTGCTTCTTTGATTTTCAGGAGATTAAGGCATCACCAAACTTCACAGCATAACCTGTAACTGACTTTTTTTTCTCTACACAAGCACCCCAATCTGAATCACATGAGGCAACCAGCTTTTGACTACCAATTGATGGTAGAAATAGCCCAAGACCATGATTGCTTTTAATGTACCTCATAACACTCATAGCAGAATCTAGATGTGACTGCTTGGGAGCATGCATGAACTGACACAGAACCTGTACCACAAATGTTATGTATATCAAATTATATCTGGTCTTGTTTCCACCTTTCTAGTCTTTCGACAAATTGCCCGAGGCTTATGCTTTTTTGAATCCAATCGTAGATATTATGCCAGTCATAAGATCTAGTCATGGTCAAATACAACAGTCTTCCTACTATCCTTTGATAGCCACTTCTGTCTTCAAGCAACATGTCATCAGATAAGTTCTCCTTGTTGAACACCTTATCAAACTCTATGGAGGTAAACTTGTGATTGAATTCCAGTAGAATGAGTACTAGTTTTCCTCCTAATAGACCAGTCTTAGATAGTAGCTCAAGTTCATATTTCCTCTGACACATATGGATACCTTTCTATGATCTAGGAAACTCTATGCCAAGGAAGTACTTCAGTTCCCCTAAGTATTTCATCTTAAACCTATTCTGCAAGTCCTTTCTTGCCTTCTCAACCAAGTTTAGATTATTGCCAATAACAAGCAAATCATCAACATAGACAAGCACAATCACCAAATTTTCTCCCTTCTTGTGTATAAACAAAGAATAGTCATAGTGTGACTGTATAAATCCTAGATGTGTTAATGTTTCTGTCAACTTTAAGTTCCACTGTCTAGGAGCTTGTTTAAGTCCATACAAGGACTTATTTAACTTGCATACCTTCTGATACTCCCCTGGCTTGAAAAGCCATCAGGAATTTGCGTATAGACTTCTTCACATATATCTCCTCGCAAAAAAGCATTATTAACATCCATTTGAAACACAACCCAATGAGAAGCAGCAGCAAGAGACAATATAGACCTTATTGTGACCATCTTAGCTACAGGGGAGAATATTTCAGTGTAGTCCAACCCTTCTTGCTGGCTGTAGCCTTTGGCAACCAGCCTTGCTTTATATCTTTTCACTTCTCATGTGGACTTGTACTTGACCTTGAACACCCACTTACAGACTATAGGAACTTTGTATGGAGGAAGGCCTAAAATTGTCCTAGTATTATTGCTCTCAAGGGCTGAAATTTCATACTTTATGGCATCCACCCAAAGTGGATCAATACTGGCTTCAGCATAGGTCTTGGGTTCTGCAATTGCTGAATAAGCAACTAAAGAAGACTTGTAGGCAGGAGTGAGATGGTCATATATCACATAGTTGGACAGTGATATGGGCAAGAGGATTTCTGTTGAATAACATAATCTCCCATCCATACAAGAGGCCTTGATTCCCTTGAGGATCTTCTAAGTTGTACTAGCTGAGGAGAAGGATCCCCGACAGGAGATGATGAAAAAGGCTGAGAAGAATCATCATAGGTAAAGTTTGAAGGAGAATTCAATGGAGCAGACACAGCAGAAGAATTAGGAGGATCAGGTTCAACCAGTTACAGTATAAGGAATATAGGAGAAAGACTAGTGTTCATGTGCTTGAAGGGAAATATGTCTTCTTGAAAGATAGTGTCTCTGCTTACAAAGAACTCCTCGGAGGTTAGGTTATAGAGATAATATCCTTTCTGAGTTGTAGAATATCCAAGGTGGACTGCTGGAATTGCTCTTGGACTAAACTTATCACCCTTCTTGACAGTGGTAGCATAGCACAGGCTACCAAATACTTTGATATGTTGTAGTGAAGGAGCTCATGTTAAACAACTTCTGCAAAGGTGACTGACCTTTCAATAACACAGTAGGCAATCTGTCGAGTAGGTATACAACTATGGATACACACTCTCCCTAAAATCTTAGGGGTACAAATGTCTAAAATCTTAATGCTCTTGCTATGTCTAAGATATATCTATGTCTGCTCTCTACAACACCATTGTGTTGTAGTGTATATACACAAGAAGTTTGGTGTATAGTCCCACACTCCTTAAGCAAATAATTCAACTGATCACTGAAGAATTCTAAACCATTATTTGTTCTGAGATATTTTACTCCACAGCCAAATTGAGTTCCGACATATATTAGGAAGTACCTTAGCACTACAACAGACTCTGCTTTGGCAGGCATTAGGAAGAGCCATGTATATCTAGAGAAATTATCTACTAGAGTCAAAAAATGTATCTTACCATCATGTGTGGGAACCTTATAAGGACCCCCATACATCAGCATGCATAAGATCAAAAGGCTTAGCAGAACAAGTAGTACTTAGAAGAAAGGGTAGTCTTGCCTGTTTAGCAATAAGACATACAGAGCATATGTGATTATTCAGTTGGGAGTTACACAAGCTTTCAACATTCCTGAACACTTTTAAATGAGCATGTCCTAGTCTTCTATGCCAAAGAGACAAAACAAAAATCTTAGTTCTATTTTTGGAACTAGATTCACTTATTGAATTGAAAATGGTATTTATAGATGACTGATTGATGACATCCTTATTCTCAGAGAATTGTTGTGAGTTTGAGTTTCCTTTGTTCCTCAGATTGTACAGGCTATCCTCTTCTCTACCAACCCCTATCACCTTCCCACGTGAGAGTTCTTGAAACACACAGAAATCAGGAAAGAATGCTACACAACATTGTAATTCCTTGGTGATCTTTTATACTGATAATAGATTGTATTTGAATTTAGGTATATATAATACTTCTCCAATTGTCTTGTACTGAAATATATGAGATTCTTCTATCTTAGTTATAGTCATTTGCTCTCCAGTAGGTAGATGTACTTTATTTTTACTCATTTGAGACAGTTCTTTGAATTTGTGAAGCAAGTCTAACTGATGCACCATGTGATTTGTAGTCCCTGTGTCTACTATCCAGTTATGGTTTCCTAGACTAGATATTTGGGCAATAGGAATACCTGTTTTTCCCACTTGAGCTGTATTAGCCACAAGTTCTCCCTCTTTTCCCTTGGTCATTATTTGCAGAATTTGATTGTATTGTTCTGAACTGAAGAACTGAACTAGAGTTGGTGGTGCTGTACTAGAAGTAGGTGTTGTTTGTTGAGATGATCCTTGAGCTTCAAATCCCTGATTTCCAGCACCACGCACATTGTAAGCATAAGTGTTTGGAGTGCCTCCCTTCCTCCTGTATTTGAAATCAGCTATATATCCGTGCAGCTTGTAGTAGTTGTCCCTTGTGTGACCTTTAAACTTGCAGTAATCACACTGAAATGCAGACCTTCCAGAACTGTAGTTTGTCTTAGCTTTGTAATTGATGTTACCACCACCATTGTTGCCATTGTTATTTTCTCTGTTGCTTAGTAAAGCAGTTGCATCATTGCCATCAACGCTAATGCTAGCATTAATTCCACCACTGCCATTTATCCTTTGACTTTCTGCATTTACTAGCATAACATATGCTTGGTTTATGTTTGGTAAAGGGTTTTCATAAGAATTTGATCCCTGGCATTCTCATAGGAATCATTCAGCCCTATTAAGAACTTATATAGCTTTTGCAATTGATAATGTTCTGCATGTTTGACAGACTCTAGATATCCACATGAAAGAGGAAGAGCTAGTGTCTCATACTCATCCCAGAGTTCCCTAAGCTTCGAAAAATACATAGACATAGATGATATGCCTTGGGTTAGTGCATCAATTTCTTTGTACAGATAATTGGCTCTAGAGGCATTCACTTTATCAAACTTCTCTTTAAGGTCTTCCCACACCTTATGAGCATTAAATACATAAATCACAGTACTAATTAGACTAGGAGATACTGTTTTCATTATCTAGACTAGAACAATGGCATTGCATTTGTCCCAATGTTCATGCAAGGTAGGATCATATATTTCTCTTCTACAAGTTCCTAAAACAAAACCTAGTTTGTTTTTACCATGCAACACAATCTTTATTGACCGACAATTGAAGTTGAATTGAGATAAGAACAGAACCTTGAGTATCTGAAGAGTGAATGTAATGAGGATGATTATGATGTACCTGATCCGGAGGAAGCAGTGCTTGAGCTTGAGTTGAAGTCGCCATAGGAGGAGTTGGAGTCGAGGTTCTGTCATCGATTGCCATTGTAAACAGTATACATTGTATCGCACCTCACTAATTGAGATGATTTAGGTCGCAAATCACTTAATTTCAGCAGAAATTAACGCTAATCAGACAAACCCTAATTCAAGGAATTTGCTAGAAAACTGATAAAGGAACAGAGTAAAGGAAGCTATTAACTAGCAATCTTCCTCTCCTAAAGCTGCTGAGTTAATCGATCTAGCCTTGAAGCTCTGATACCATGTTGAGCTAGTCAGCCATGGCAGAAGAAGAAGAAAGTCGGTGAAGAAGAAGGAGAAGCTTCATTATATGTATTAGAAATGAATTGTTCTAACTAATTCTGAGAAGCTACTGTACAGATATAACTACCTTCTATTTATACTAGCTACTAACTATTTAACTTACCCTTTTATCTACTAACTTCATCTAATTATAATATACTCCCTCCGTTCCAATTTATGTGAACATGTTTGACTAGGCACAAAGTTTAAGAAAAAAATGAAGACTTTTGGAATTTGTGGTCCTAAACAAGTCCAAATGGGGCCCAAAGTATTTGTGTGGTTATAAAAGCTTCTCATTAAGAGTAGAGTTGTAAGTGTAAGCTAAATTGTTACCAAATTTAGAAAGAGTTCATTCTTTTTGGAACGGACCAAAAAGAAAATAGATTTACATAAACTGGAACAGAGGGAGTATTAAATTAACTACTAGACCCGATAACTATTTCTCCTACAACCTTTGATATGAGGAGTAGAATGATAATTATCCAAAGTTACGTTGGAAGATGAGTTTGATTTTTAAAACAAACTTGGGAGATGTAAATGATTTTCACCCTTAAAAAAAAAAAAGACAACCAAAAGAAAGAAAGAGCTTATACGAATCTGCCCAATATATTTCAGTACTTGAAAGGACTTAATTTTTAAGAAAATTAAAAAGAAAATGAAAAAGAAACGGTGATTAACTAAATTTTTAATTTCTAGTTTCAAATTAAAAATTAAATTGAAATCGTCCGCATACAGAGATGATCTTAATTTTTTCATCATTAACTCCCCTTTATTTGCGTCAATTGGTGATGCATTGTTTACATGAAAAATAGTTTTGCCTTTTACAAATTTGTCTAATCACAATCAATTGTTGGAAGCTAAATTGATTAAAATCTTGATTTCTTTTTTGTATTATGATTCTTAGGGATTATAGGTGATAATAGGTGAATTTAACTATAATCACGCCCTAAATAATCACATTTTTATGTTGTTTTGATGATGTATATGA
>MU753567.1:9739-32121 GCA_026770625.1 Nicotiana glauca
TCGTGAGATATATATATATATATATATATATATATATATATATATATATATATGGACGCTGAGGTGACATGCCATGTGGCATCTTCTCATTAAATATCAGTGTTACGTATGACTGGATGTCCCCCTTGGACAAACTTAACAGAAAAATAATATATTTGAACCAATAGTATTACATCATGAATATATTCATAGTAAATGGGAATATGTGGCCCTTTGCTTTAGTTTTTAAAATCCAATTTTTCCACGTTTCCCAGTTTTAAAGACAATACTTCCTCCGGTTCATAATAAGTATCCAATTTACTTTTTGATTTTGGTCCAAAATAAGTGTCTAGTTAGGTAATCAAGAAAAAATTCAATTTATTTTTACTCTTTTACCCTTATGTGCATATCCCAAAAAAAATTCTCTCTCATCACATTAACTTACTAAATAAGGGTAGTTTAGTCATACGGTTAAGGGTCTGATTTGTCCCTTTACTATCATAAATAAGCCTTATTTATCCTCCGTTTACGTTTTCTATCAAAAATATCCCAACTGTTATATATTAGGGTCATATTTACACTTACACGTTAAAAACTTCATCCCTTCTTTTAAAATCCGGCAAAGGGCCAAATATACCCCTCTACTTTCAAAAAATAAAAAAAAAATATTTTTCAAAAATGAAAATATTTTGTTGAAAATAACTTTTTTGTTATAAAATAAAGACTGTAATGTAAAGACATGTATAGAGAGAAACTGATATATTATTCGAATTCAAACTGATGTACATAATGAGCTGAAAACTCTTCTATTTATAGAAGAAAGGAAGTTGCTTTGTAAGCTGCTACTGCAAGCTGCTGTGTAAGCTGCTACTGCAAGCTGCCGTGTAAGCTGCTACTACAAGCTGTTGTGTAAGCTACTACAAGCTGGTGTGTAAGCTGCTACTATATCCGATATGGATAATCTTATATTAAGAGTAATGTTTATCCATAACGGAGTACTGAAAGGATAAGCTCATTATATCCGGTATGTATAATCTTCTACCGAGGATAATGTTTATCCATAACCGGATACTGAAAGGATAAACTTATTATACTCGGTATGGATAATCTTTTACCGGGGGTAATATTTATCCATAACCGAATACTGAAAGGATAAACTTATTATACCCGGTATGGATAATCTTCTACTGGGGGTAATGTTTATCCATAACCGGATACTGAAATGATAAGCTTCTTCAGGAGGCTTATTTCCAATAGAGTACTAAATAGATAAACATATTTACGGCGGAGTCCCATATGGATAAGTTTCTTTAGGAAGCTTATTTACAACGGAGTATGAACATCCATAATATAATATATTTATAACACTCCCCCTTGGGTGTTCATTAAAAGATAATGTGCCTCATTAAAACCTTACTAGGAAAAACCCCATGGGAAAAAATTCTAGTGAAGGAAAAAGAGTGCACATATTTAGTAATACGCATTGCTAGGTGCCTCATTAAAAACCTTATAAGGAAAACCTTGTGGGAAAAAACCTTAGTAAGGAAAAAAGAGTGCATCGCGTATTTTACTCCCCCTGATAAAAACCTTGTTTCAAATATTTGAGTCTCTGCATTCTAATCTTGTATCTGCATAACCAATACGATCTGCACCACTTTTGTTAGCATTAACAAGATACATAAGTGCATAGCAATTGCACTGAGATAGAGTATTTCAGGACCAAGGAGTTCCTCATCCTCTTCTGGAGGTCGGAACGGATCCTTATTCACTTCAAGTGATCGAACACCCATTGGTGTACTTAATGGGTGCGCTTTGTCCATGTAAAGGCATTTAAAGACCTTTTCTGTATAGGAAAATTGATGGATAAAGATCTCGTCTGCTAAATATTTAATTTTCAGACCAAGATAAATTTTGGATCTTTCATCTCAAATTCTTTCTTAAGATATTCAATTGCCTTTGGAGCTCTTCTGGAGTTCCAACAAGATTTATGTCATCAACGTAAACAGCAAGTGTAACAAATTCTGATGACATTTTCTTTATAAAAATACATGGACAAATAACATCATTTATGTAACTTTCTTTCAGCAAATATTCACTGAGGCGATTATATCACTTGCGCCCAGATTGATTTAAACCGTACAAAGATCTTTATAATCTGATCGAGTACATTTCTCGAGACTTTGAACTATATGCTTCAGGCATTTTAAATCCTTCAGGGATCTTTATAGAGATTTAATCAAATGAGTCATATAGGTTATGACTCGCATTTAAATGGCATGACATCTTCAGGTGTCTGGACTACTGGTCCGATCCTCACAATATTTCACAGTATTGTGCACTATATTGTATCAAATATATCGTCGAGAGTCATTTTGTATCGGTTCCTAAGCGGCATAACTTGTTGAGATCTCATCACTTTCTTTATTTTCAGGTACCTCAACTTCTTCTGGAGTTTCATGAAATGTTATGTCGTGGGCTCTTCTAGAGCTCATTTCCTCCTCATTATGATCATTTTGATCATTAGCTCCTTATCATTTTTCAAGGATTGTTACCTTTGGAACCGATTGGTCTACCACGCTTCATGCGTACAGTAAACTCTATCCTTCAGGGACTTTAAATTTTAATAGGAGCATTTGCAGCTGAAATATGATATTTGATTTTGGATCAGCAAACGCTTCTGGCATTTGACTTGAATTATCTTCTAAATGAGGATCATATTGATGATAATTCGATTCATATAGCATATTTTTCAGCTGTTTATTCCATTCCCCAAATGTTAGAAAAACTAACATATATCCCCAATCTTCTTTGGGAAACATATCTTTGTGCATTGTGGTAGAGAAATTAATCATATACCACACATCAAAAGATAGTAAAATATTTGATTTCTGATCCTAAACCAATTATGAGGGGAGGACTTATCATATATTGTTGGTCTGATGCATACAAGTGCTGCTATATGCAATTTAGAAAATCTTAGACCAACACATGAAGCTTTGTTCTCATAAACAATAGTTTAGCCATTAATAGGAGGTATTCACTGCTAAACTAGCTTGTATATAAACCAGCATTATCAAGATGAACTGTCTTGATTTCATAATCTGAAAATTATGCTCTTAAGTGAGAAAAGCAATTTCAAATGCCAAACTGCAGGTTGACAATAAACATACATGTAACCATCTTATATATGCATCTATAAGTGGTTCACATGATAGGTGAATGGGCCCATATTCACCTTTTATATATTTCAGAATCAGGGGTCTTAGTCCCAACTTTAGCTGGTATAATCAATTTATTATGAGAACAAGCAACACAGGAGAATTCTTGAAGAATCTTCTAGTTCTTCAGTATATGCTTATCTAAATTCTCAAATAGCTCATTTAAAAATGGCAAATGAAAACTTCAAGTTTATCATGGCATGTGCTATCTCTTAGTAAACTTCTGGTTTACTATGACATAAACTTTTGCATTAGTAAACTTCTGATTTACTGTGGCTACTTTTGTATTAGTAAACTTCTGGTTTACCGTGATACATGATGTAGTACAAATCGAAGAATAAAGCGGGTAACTTCTCATATACATATTATTTTACCCCCTATGATTGTGGAAACATGAAGATTTTCAATCTTCCAATCATTTATAGTCTCAATATGATAGCCATTTATTTTAGTAAACTTCGGGTTTACTACAACATATGTTTTGACCATAATCATATAATATGAATGACATATTTGTAAATAAGCTCTTCGAGAGCCTTCAATTATTATCCACAATCTAATATTTATCGGACACTACTGGTGTCATGTGTCTTCTAGGCAAACAGTTAGCTCTTCGGGAGTTGTTGATACATTTTGTACTATCAAATATTGCTCAGACACTTCTGGTATCATAAGAGAAAATCACAATCAAATAAACAATTATTTAAGCACAAGAAAACTCCTATTCATAATATTTTCCTACTTCAGGAGGCAATTTCAATTGTATTACTTCTTCAGGAGCAAATTTAAAATACGAAATATTGAGTATATATTCTCTCAATTATATTACCTCTTCTGGAGGTGAATCGTAATATATTTGCATCAAGAGCGCGTTCATATTTACCAGATTTATTAATATTATCACATTCACTTCAGGGAATGGATTATTATTATCAAAAGTTCTCATCCTTCAGGAAAATCGAACATAATTATCTGAATGCGCATTAATCACATCAAATTGTGATGCCTCAACCTCTTTTAAAATATTTACTACTTCAGGAGCAAATCGAGGCGTGCATTTAATATAGAGAATATTTATGTAGCTTATCTTCAATTGTAACCATAGAAAGCCTAAATTATCACTTCTGGTGATCATAGGCATATACCACTTCTGGTGGTTAACAAAATATAATTACAATGAGATATACGAAATATAACCACTTCTGGTGGTTGTATATTTCTTGCAAACTCTGCTAGAGTTTAAGTTGATCTAATAATGTTATCCATATTCTTCAAAATGACATAAATAAGATATATTATAGTCAACATCGGTATCAAATCATAACTTTTATTTATGTATAACAAACAACAAAAATTAAAATATTTACATTTCTACAGATTCACCACCGATTACATGACTTGTTTCTCCTTCTGGGAGTGCAAAGTAATCAGCTACATCCAAATGCATGAAGTCTAAATTATCTTCAGAAATAAAATTTGCTTCAGCATTTTTCTCTGTCTTCTTTAGGGAGGCTTGATAAAGCTCAACCAGGTGCTTTGGCGTACGACAGGTACGTGACCAGTGCCCTTTTCCTCCACATCTATAGCATGCACTTTCTGCATTTGGTGCTTGCACCGCTTCATGCTTTTGTTCCTTCCTTTTCCACTGCTGGTGGCGAGGAGGGTTCTTTGGTGCATTATTATTACCATGATTGGGATTTCTTCCCCGACCACGGCCATGACCACGACTGGGGCCACGACCTCTTCCACGTCTAGCTTGGTGGAAGTTTGTCTCATTCACTTCAGGGAATGGACAAGAACCAGTAGGTCGACTTTCATGGTTTTTCATTAATAGCCCATTATGTTGCTCGGCTATAAGAAGATGTGAGATAAGTTCAGAATACCTTTTAAATCCCATCTCTCGATATTGCTGCTGCAGGAGCATATTCGAGGCATGAAAAGTGGTGAAAGTTTTCTCCAACATATCATAATCAGTAATATTATCACCACATAATTTTAATTGGGAAATAATTCTGAACATAGCAGAATTATACTCACTAATAGATTTAAAATCTTGTAGCCTTAGATGAGTCCAATCATATCGTGCCTGTGGAAGAACGACCATCTTCAGGTGGTCATATCTATCTTTCAAATTATTCCACAGTATGACTGGATCTTTAACAGTAAGATATTCCATTTTCAGGCCTTCATCAAGGTGATGGCGTAGGAATATCATTGCTTTGGCACGGTCTTGGTTTGATGCCTGATTTTTATCACTGATGGTGTCTGCCAGACCCATCGCATCAAGATGAATTTCAGCATCAAGCACCCAAGACATATAGCTTTTGCCCGATATATCCAGGGCTACAAATTCAAGTTTAGAAAGATTTGACATTATTTAGGAAAAGAAAGTTCTTACCTCAGATACTTTCAAAATATTTGCTCGAGATGGCAGAGTCTCGTGCTGATAACGTGTTATAAAATAAAGACTGTAATGTAAAGACAAGTATAGAGAGAGACTGATATATTATTCGAATTCAAACTGATGTACATAATGAACTGAAAACTCTTCTATTTATAGAAGAAAGGAAGCTGCTGTGTAAGCTGCTACTGCAAGCTGCTGTGTAAGCTGCTACTACAACCTGCTGTGTAAGCTACTATAAGCTGCTGTGTAAGCTGCTACTCCAAGCTGCTGTGTAAGCTACTACAAGCTGGTGTGTAAGCTGCTACTATATCCGATATGGATAATCTTATACTAAGAGTAATGTTTATCCATAACGGAGTACTGAAAGGATAAGCTCATTATACCCGGTATGTATAATCTTCTACCGAAGGTAATGTTTATCCATAACCGGATACTGAAAGGATAAACTTATTATACCCGGTATAGATAATCTTCTACCGCGGGTAATATTTATCCATAACCGGATACTGAAAGGATAAACTTATTATACCCGGTATGGATAATCTTCTATTGGGGGTAATGTTTATCCATAACCGGATACTGAAATGATAAGCTTCTTCAGGAGGCTTATTTCCAATAGAGTACTAAATAGATAAACATATTTACGGCGGAGTCCCATATGGATAAGCTTCTTTAGGAAGCTTATTTACAACGGAGTATGAACATCCATAATATAATATATTTATAACATTTTTCAGTTTTTAAAAAACGAAAATATTTTGTTAAAAAATTATTTTTTTTTGTTTTTCAAAAAAAAAATTTAGTTTATACAAATTTATTTTTTCAGTTTTACAAAAAGAAAATCTTTAAAAAAAACTAGAAAAAATGAAGAAAAAAACTTTTTTCAAAAAACGAAAATATTTTGTTAAAACTGAATATTTTTTTTCTGTTTTTACATTTTTTTTCCAGTTTTTACAAAAAAAATATTTTGTTAAAAAAACGATTTATTTCAGTTTTTACAATTTGTTTTGCAAAATCTTTTCAGTATCTACTCAGTTTAACAAAATATTTTCGTTTTTTTAATACTGAAAAAAATATTTCCAACAAAATATTTTCGTTTTTGAAAAATATTTTTTTCTTCATTTTTTCAGTTTTTTAAAAGATTTTCTTTTTGTAAAAACTTGAAAAACAAATTTGTATAAACTAATTTTTTTTTTTTGAAAAACAGAAAAAAAAAATCGTTTTTTAACAAAATATTTTCGTTGTTTAAAAACTGAAAAAGTTATTTTCAACAAAACATTTTTGTTTTTGAAAAATATTTTTTTTTATTTTTTAAAAGTAGAGGGGTATATTTGCCCCTTTGCCGGATTTTAAAAGAAGGGATGTAGTTTTTAACGTGTAAGGGTAAATATGACTTTAATATATAACGGTAGGGATATTTTTGATAAAAAATATAAACGGAGGATAAATAAGGCTTATTTATGATAGTAGAGGGGCAAATCAAACCCTTAACCATTAGTCATATTAGGTAATTTTTGTATAGAATTTAATATTTTCTTGGTATGCTAAAAGACGCTTGTGTACCGGAGTGAGTAGCTTTCAGTGTCTTTATTCTCAAGGAAATAACCCGTTGGTCCATTTCAAGTTGGTCTTACAATAATGACAACATTACCTCTAACAAGTTGAGATCTTTTGTAATTTTGCTTCCAAATTCTGTAATGGCTGTCCTAAAAGAAGGGAGCAGACCACCATGGGTAGGACTTGCTGCTGCTGTTTGGGTACAAATAGCAGCTGGTAACGCTTATACTTTCCCACTCTATTCCCCTGCTTTGAAATCGGTGTTGGGTTTTAGTCAGCAACAGTTGACTATTATTGGAGTGGCTAATGATATTGGGGAGAACGTTGGCATTCTTCCAGGCATAGCTTGCAACAAGTTCCCACCTTGGGTTATTTTGCTTGTTGGTGTTTGCCTTTCTTTCTTTGGCTATGGCGTTCTTTGGCTTGCTGTTAGCCAAACTGTGCTCTCCTTGCCTTATTGGGTTGTGAGTTCTTGATTTCTTTTTTCTTTCTCTCTTTCATTTTCTAGTTCAAGTATCTTATTTTTACAGGCGTCTTTAGGGGCGTCCTCATATTATATATCAATTCTATCTATATTTATTCTAATTTGTTGGGTGGTGTGGGGTGGGGTGGGAGAAAGATTGCGCTATTATTGATTTCATGTTTTGTCTCCCGAAGCTGTAGGAATTGTTTAGCCTGATACAGAAATCATGAGTGAATGCTGATGCTGGGGATAATAGGATAAATTTTGGTACTCTTCCTTATATCTAGTCTTAAGGTATGGGATTTTGACTTTTACATTGTAGCTTTAAACCCCCCAACCACGACTCTTTGATTGTGAGGGTTTTTTTACCTTAGTAAATGCATGTGACTTGAATTTTTCTGTTAATCTCTGTTGTACGAGTTCATGTTCAGTTTGGCATGGAATAGATTTTATTTTTTTTTGTTGAGAAAGTTGGCTTGGAATAGATATTTTCTTTTCATCATTTGGACTGGTATAGATAGTTGAGGAATAATTGGAGGAAACACCAAGTGTCACCAACCATTTCTAGTAGGTGTGTCATTTCACTATTGTTATTAGAACTTCAGTAATCTTTTGGAAGTCTGATTCTTCTAACGAGGAGATTGAAATGTGTGAATATGAGTGCAATGTTCTGAACCGTCTAAAGGCTCACTTCTTGATATAACTTCAATTGACATAATTTCCGTGTTTGACATTTTACTTTGTTAACAGCTTTATAACAAAATTTGGGCTTGTGTGTTCTACAGAACTTGTTCACATAGTACAGAACTTGTTTCACGTTGTTATCTTTGTCCATATCTGATGGCAGCTTTGGCTTGCACTGGTGGTTGCTACGAACAGCAGTGCATGGATGGGCACAGCGGTACTTGTCACCAATATGAGGAACTTCCCTCTCAGTAGAGGCACTGTTGCTGGAATACTGAAAGGTTATGTTGGCCTGAGTGGTGCAGTTTTCACAGAGATCTTCGCTATGATTCTTAACGATTCAGCTTCGGAGTTATTGCTCTTTCTAGCATTGGGAATTCCCGTCATCTGTTTGGTCATGATGTACTTTATCCGGGCTTGCACACCAGCTTCCGGCGAGGATTCCTCAGAGCATGTCCATTTTCTTTTCACACAAGCAGCAAGTCTCTTGCTTGCAGTTTATCTTCTCACTACAACAATTTTGAAGAGCACGCTATCTCTGAATAGTTCCATCTCCTATATTCTTGCTGGAGTAATGGTTATTTTCTTGATGTCTCCTCTAGCAATTCCTGTGAAGATGACACTGTTTCCATCTCTTCATAAGAGATCTGGAAAATTAGATGGTTCCTCAAACAATTTGACTGAAGAAGAAGTCAGTTCCAGCCAAACAGCGTCCTTATTAACTCCAATTTCATCAGAAGCAGACCTTGGGAGCTTTCATGAAGGTGAAGATGTTTCTGAGGTGGACATGTTGCTGGCTGTGGGCGAGGGTGCAGTGAAGAAGAAAAGGAAACCTAAAAGAGGGGAAGACTTCAAGTTTCGTGAAGCTGTTGTTAAAGCTGACTTCTGGCTTCTGTGGGTAGTATACTTCCTGGGTGTTGGGTCTGGCATAACTGTTCTTAATAATTTAGCACAGATTGGAGTTGCACTTGGTGTAAATGACACAACGATATTGCTGAGTTTGTTCAGCTTTTGCAATTTCTTGGGCCGTCTTGGGGCAGGTGTTGTTTCAGAATACTTTGTCAGGTAATAATCTGGCTTCTTCCACCTATTATCTCTGTTTCTCAAGAAGGGAGGTGGCTAGTGTGCTGAAGTTCTCTCTTGCTCACTTGGCTGGGGGCTAGGGAATAAAGTGCTTTCATCTTTTTACATATCTTAAATGATAGTATTACTAGCTTTAGTTATATCCATTTTCATGGTTGCTAGCTCCTCATTCTCATGATTGATAATTCATTACTTTAATTAATCATTCAATACTAACTTCAAGAATGACTTGGATTGATGATTGCTAGACTGCTGTCTGGTTTGATTGTGACCAATAATTAACACTAGTATCATGTCTATTGCAGGTCAAAAACAATTCCACGGACATTTTGGATGATGGTAACACAAATCATCATGATTTTAACATTCCTTCTGTATGCTTCAGCTCTGAGTGGTACTCTCTATGCTGCGACTGCATTGCTAGGAATTTGCTTCGGTGTTCAGTTTGGTGTCATGATTCCAACTGCCTCTGAGCTTTTTGGCTTGAAACATTTTGGCATAATATTCAACTTCATGCAGCTCGGCAACCCTATCGGAGCACTTCTATTTTCTGGTCTACTGGCTGGTTATGTCTATGACGGAGAAGCAGGAAAGCAACAAGGACCCCACTGTCTGGGCGCAAATTGCTTTAGACTCACATTCCTGGTTTTAGCAGGAGTTTGTGCCTTTGGCGCATTCTTGAGCATGATCTTGACCATCAGAATTAGACCAGTTTACCAGATGATGTATGCTGGAGGTTCTTTCCGTGTGGCCCAGGATTCTGATCACTGATCGGTATTATCACTTTTTGCATCTATATATATAAGTTATAACTAGAATTTACCTGTTTTAAAGAGCCATGTAGCATTTCCCTACTGTTAAGGAAATGCTATCCTCAACTGAGAATATAACTGGAAGTGTGCTCTCAATGAATGTGGCATCCATCATGTTCCTCTGGATGAAACCAAAAGTTGATGTCACAGTAAGATGTACTAGTGTTGATATTGTAATAATTTTGAAGGACAACTTGAGGCTTCTATATCAGGAAATAAATAGTGCATTGAATCGCCTGCAAATTGCTATTGTTCAATAAGTAAATCTTATTGGCTGATTCCGAAAATGTAGTGATGTATAGTATTAGCTTTTTAACTTAACAGTGCTAACAACTGGTAGTCAAGTAAGGTGGTGAATCCCCTTCCTTCCCCCCTGCCTGTTTTTCCATCTACCTAAGCTTTGGTGGGCAGCTGGTCGGACACCACTGTTATCATAAGAGAAATGAGGGAGAGGAGACAGAGCAGCCCGATTGGTAGGGAGGAAGGGGGATTTGCCACTTTATTGCGAGAGTGAACTTGCTGAAAATTTTACATTCTTAACTAATGCTAAAAAGAAAAAACTATGACTCAAGATTTAATTACAATATGGCCTTTTTAGAAATCAATTACTATTTGTATGCCACCATAATAGCCATAATGGAGTATGAAGAAAGTAGTGTGGTAAAATTAGTTAAAACACTGCATTCTTCTGCTTGCAGGCAATTAGTTCAGAAAAATATAATGCAACAATTCCAGAGAACACTTAAAGGTATCTAAACGAAGGAAAAACATGAGGATAGTTTAACTAGCAAATCTCTCATCATTTCAATTCAAGTAGATATAAAGAGTTCCAAGAACTTAAGTAGGTTTCTAGTCTTGAAACATTGCATCCCACTTAATCTCTTCACTGACATCAGTATCTTCATCATCGCGAAAACCCTCAACTGGAGAGCTTGAAGAGCTGCTAATCCAGGCATCAGAAGACTCTATCATGAGATTGGGACTCCCATTTGCGAACATCATTAATCTACCTTGATTAGGAGTAGCATTAGTACTCTGCATTACTGGCCTTTCTTGTTTAGCTGCAGTTAATCTGTTATTCCTCTTCAGCATAGATGCTTTCCATCTTGAACTGTAATTTCTCAGAGGCAGCAGGGCACTTGAATCTGGTCGATGAGTCCACGTACTCAAGTGCTTAGCAAGGTGTTGCTTTGCTTGCTTGATTGCTAAAATAAACCACAAGATATGGATTCTTGAGCTTCTGCTCTTTTCCTTCCTAGCTAGCTTGAGGATTTCTTGCCTATGTTTGGCTGTTGAAATGTCCATACTTTGGAGAAATTCATGGTTGAAATATTCTACATCATCTTGATCAAGTTCACTGTGAGCAAAAACAAGAGCATAGTCATAAACAAGAGAAGGGTCAAGACTAGTTTTAGAGAGCCATGAAAACCAGTCCATGATCTTTCAGTGTATGTGTTAAAGATGGAGAGTGTTAAAGGAAAACCAAGATGTTGGAGTTTGCCAAATTTTAAGGACTTGAGGTTTTCATAAGAGTTGGTTTGATTGGAATCGGATGGTAGTTGAAGGTGAGAGTAACAAAAGAGGAAGGACCCGTGAACTAATTAAGACTATGTTCCTTTTAAGAATAGACCACAAGTCCATAAGTTTTATCAGACTTTTCATACCTGCACAAGTGAGGATTTCTCTTTGTGGCCACCAATCACGGCTTAGTAGATGGTTTCTTATGGACTTCAAATTATCCAAAAAATGAATTAATTTGCAAACTGTCATTTCCCATTAATAATGAATAAAGAAAGGAAATAGAGAGATTGGGCTGGTGATTAGAAGTCTATTTTTAACCAGTGGAGGAAATTAGTGTTAGTTTAACAATTTCACAATATTTTATGTGATAGTTGTCTTGATCATTATAGTTCCTGATTTGGTTGAAGAAGCTTTCCTATGGACCCCTCAATGCTTATAATTTCTCAATATCACTTCGATGTACGATTCAATCAGTCTCCACGAGCAACATTTTACTCGCGCTTCCATAATTGCCATTAAACCTCTCTGGCAAGCTTGTTTGAAGAATTTAGATTTCTGCTATTGTTGCATTCAACATTGGACACAAAGATTAGGCTAAAGTTACAATACCGTTGAGACCACCTAGTCATGTCAAAAACACTTTATTTGAGACCAACAAAGGTAGAGCTTTGAATCCGAACACAAGACAAACTATTGTCGTTCATAACTCTCCATTCACATTTCTTTTATTAGCTCTAGTCATTGAGCAAAAACATAATCAGATTGTGCCTGTACAACTTCCCTGGATGAAGTGTTGAATCATGCTATAACAACATTTCTCCCTATTCAACAAGAAGTAGCTAAATTTTGTAGTACAACTCAAAAAATTACTACTTGAGTTGAATGCCATCAGCCAGAGAAACTGTGAAAATACTACTACAAATAAGTTCCTTCTCAATAAAGCCCTGCTCATGCAAAACCACTTCACCGCTTCTTGTTAAAGAAACTAAAAAGGTAAAAGAACGGACAATGAAAATGCCTTGGTCCGCAGCTAGGTTGCCTGCAACTAATCAGCGGCCATAAACGGGTCTATACCACCAAGATCCGCCACTAGTGGTTCCAAATCAGCTTGGTCTTCATCTTCTGGGGCAAAGTACGTGGGAAATGGAAGCGTTGAAATATCTGGCTTCTTGTACACAGAATCTTTGATGAACACAAAGTTACCTTCAGCTCCTGGAACCTGAAAAGGGAGTAACGGTAGAATGTATGTCTTCAGTATGAACACAACGTTACCTTCACTGGCTCTGGGTTATCTACCCGTATAACTAAGCAAGGACTGGCATCATACTGAAGAATTTCGCACTCTTTACAAGATCAAAGCAGTTTATCACAGTTCCATGTAAGAGATCGAAATGACACCTTTCTCCAGACTTAAACTCTGTTGTTACCTCAAGAAGGAAAAGTGACCCCCCACCCCCCTTAGTTCCCATATATTTGCAGACTGCTCAGTTTTTTATTGGTGATTAATATTCATTAGAAAGCATACATGGGGATTAATAATGTTGATTGCTGATGTTACACTGCCAACTCTCTCTCTCTCTCTCTCTTTTTTTTTTTAATAAATTGCCAACGCTTTTAGTCAAATCGAGTTTAAACACATACAATTTCATCTGAACGATTGCACAAGAAAGAGAATTATAATCAAATTATGAGTACAATGTGATAACTCTCATACCTACTTGTTTCAAGTTTAAAAAGAAACGAAAAGGGTTTCAAAATCTTGCCTGGCCTTTGACCCACATCAAGTTTCTGGCAGGATCAATCTTGTAGACCCAAACATTTTTAACAGTTCGTTGCACTCCACCCATGCGCCCAGGCATCTTTCTCCCTTTAAATACCTTTAAAGGAAAAAATAAAAATTAAGCAGAAGCTAGTAACATTAACTAGATTACAGCATTATCCAAAAGCAACTGTTCGTTTATTTCAAATCAAATGTTTAGCAAAATGAGCTAATTAAGGATATCAAATGCAACTTCAATAGAGTTATCTGGCCCAGATGAGAGGTTAAAGCTCCCAAATAATTTAGAATATCACAGGCTGTTAAAAATAATTTAAACTACATGAAGGTCAAACTCAACGACATGACGGAGGATTACATGAGCATACTTCTCGAAGTGACCCATAGTTTATTAGAAATAATGCAGCAGAAAAATCGGAGACAAGAAATAATTGTGTGTACAAAAGAATGATTACTCTTTTGTAAGCCCAATCCTGCCCTAATTTTTTTTAGGAGGGGTGGGGTTTTCAAAATTCTGTACAGCGTAATTTGGTAAAAATAAAACTCATGCACTGTAATTTAGTAAATAAATTGAAGAAAGGGTAATACCTACCTTTCCTGGAGCATCTCTTTGACCTGTCGAACCAATACTTCTGTGGGATAATGAAGCACCATGTGATGCAGGCATACCTTTAAACCCCCATCTTTTCATCCCACCCTACACACATGAAATTCCCCATCTTTAGTACAGTTCATAAACGAGATATACCCTCCAAGAGTGAGACCACTAACAGTTAATTTGCATAAGAGGTGGAAGACGAAGTGGAAAGGTGGAATTTTGCTATACAAACAAAAAAATATTTCTACCATTAGCTAATGGTTAGTGAGCTCATATCCAATATACCATGACCGTAGTGAGCGTTACTACTTCTGTTAAAAAACTGCCATGAAGATTAAGAAATGCTCAATAGGCAACAAAATTTGAAAAATTCAAGTTGTGCCTTTAAGTTGGTCTATGAAACACTCGATGAAGTACAGCGACTTGGTTTCAAACCGCCACTTTTTAGTCCAATAATATTGTTAGTCTATCACTCACATTAACTGCCTAAAAGAAAAAATAATGACTCAAGGTTTAATTACCATGTGGCCTTTTCAGAAATCACTTATTTGAATAGAATTTGTATGCCACCATAATAGCCATAATGAAGTAGGAAGAAAATAGCACCAAGTTTTGATAGGTTGAAGCTAGACCTATTATTGAAAGCCAGCCAATCAGTTAAGGAAAGAATCAGTATTTTCATAAGTATTTCACACATGTAATTTTTCCTTGTATTGATCTAAGTTCAAAATAATTTAAGAAAGGTAGCTAAATAAGCAAGATTGGAAGTTTTTACTAGGTATGCTGAGTCAAATGGGTTTTAGGGACAAATGGATTAACTGGATGAGATTTTGCATTTCTTCAGTAAAATTTTCAGTTCTAATAAATGGTACTCCACGGGGTTTTTTCTCTTCACAAAGAGGACTTAGGCAAGGAGATCCGATTTCTCCGTTTCTCTTTATTCTAGTCATGGAGGGGCTTAGCAACATGTTACACAAAGCTTCACAAGTAAACTGGATTTCGGGCTTCCACGCAGACAGTAGAGGCTTGGGGAATATTAAAATTTCTCACGTTTTATACGCTAATGACACCCTAATTCTATGTGATGCGGAGGAACATCAGGTCCTAATCTTGAGAATGATTTTGTCTTTGTTTGAATCTGTGTCGGGCTTGCACATAAACTTTTCAAAAAGTTCCATGTTTCCGGTGAATACTGTGCCAAATATCAGTCAACTTGCAACATTGTTGCAATGCAACCACGGTTTGTTTCCTACAAAATATGTGGGGTTACCTTTAGGAGCCAAATACAAATCAATGTCAAATTGGAGTGAGGTCCTTGAGAAGATGGAAAAAAGGTTGGCGAATTGGAAGAGACAATATCTCTCCCTGGGTGGTAGAATAACTTTAATCAACAGTGTGCTTGACGCACTACCCACTTACACCATGTCTCTATTTCCGGCTCCTTCTTCAGTGTTGAAACGCATGGACAAATTAAGGAGAGATTTTCTTTGGAATGGCAATAAACTATCAAAGCCTATTTGCCTTGTAAATTGGAGAACAGTCATCAAAGACAAAAGCAAGGGGGGTCTGGGAATTAAAAACCTTAAGATTCATAATGAAAGTCTTCTGATGAAGTGGCATTGGAGATTCAACATGGAGGAAAATGCACTTTGGTGGAGAACTTTGGTGGAAAAGTTTTCGTTAGACAATCCATGGCGCACCAACGAGACTAGAGTGCCTCACGGCACCGGTTTATGGATATCTGGACCAAGCAGATGGCATGATCGAGAACCAATAACATGAAAAACCGTAACACTCATACCAGCACAAAATGGATGAAGGGTCTTCCAACATGCCACATACAAGAAGCCCTTTAGTCGGTACAGTAGATCGCTAAACAGTCAAGAAAACTATAGAAGTGTAGAAAACATTTTTGCTTATATAAAGCGTTAACTCAATTTTCATTTTTTTTATAAGTGCAATTTTTATTTAATATAGCGAAGCGAGTAGTCCATACCAGGTAAAAAGCAATCAATAAGATATATCAAAAAAATAAACACAATCAAGACTACTCCACACCTGAAAACCTTTTCCTCTTGTAATTCCAGTAACATCCACATACTGGCCAGGAACGAAATGGCGGACACTGATGCTTGTTCCACCAGGAAGAAGAGCATCTTCGGTAACTGGAAATTCCTTCAACTTTCTCTTCATGGGCACACCTTGTGCTCTAAAATGACCTACTTCAGGTTTTGTCAAATGCTTCTCCTTTTTGTGAGCACACCCAATCTAACAAACACCATAATAAAGATCAATTAAATAACAATCTATAGCATAAAGAGTAATTCATGCAGTCCTTAAAGTCATTTATTCAACAAAAATATCTTTTATTTACTGATTATGGTCGATTTTGTAAAGAACTTATTCAACCAATATCAAGTTTAAAAGCCACCAGAATATCAATTTCAGGCTTGAAAACACATTCACAAAATCGTTCCAACAATTACAATGACACATGAATTACAAAAATAAGAAAACTATTTCAGTGATGCGTTTGAATTATGGGGGCAGATAAATTGGTAACAGTCAGCATATCATACACTAACAAAATATTTCGTATTCTACTTTTAATTTTTAAATTTTTTTTTTTTTGGGACAAAGATTCAGCCTTTAAGAAGTTAGCATAATTAACTCACCTGTAGGGCAGAGATGCCTTCTTTCTCCGGGGTTTTGACCTGGGAAACAATGTTATCATCTAACCAAAGGATGGTGATGGGGAGGCGTTCCCCCCATTTGTCCCAGAGTGCTGTCATTCCACATTTTACGGCTATTGCTCCTGTCCGTTTCGAATTTGGAGTCATGATCCCAGGTTTTCCTTCAATAATCCGATTCCTTAGTTCCTCCACTTGGCTACTGAAAGTTCTGAACTGTGTTTCTGAGAAGAGGATGCGGACATGAGAAATGAGGCTTCTCGCCATTGAATTGAGGAGTTTTCTTTATCCTTTTTCTCCCTCTACCTCCTTCTGTCAGTATGGGAAAATAGGAATGAGAAGATACAAAACAATGTTATAGTACTAGCAATTTCACAGCATTTTTCTTTAAGACATGAAGAGAAAAAAGTCTAGTAATGCAATTTGAATCCAACAGTTCCACAGCAACATAATCGAAGATGCAGCAGCAACAAAAGATAGAGCTATCAACCTAAGCTCACCTCGGCAAGACTGGTCGGCGACGACAACAACTGAAGAGAACAGTGAAGAGTGAAGTCTAAAGGGCCTTTGGAGTTAGGGCTGCGGGCGAAGCGCAGCCATAGCCATTTTTAACCCGCTATTTAAAATATACGGAAAAGGGTAAAAGTTTAAAAACAGGAATTTTTATATTGGCGTGACACTTAGGAAACTTTTATTACCCTCAATGTTTAATATTTAAAATTTAATTTAATTATACTTAGTATACCAAATTATCAATCATACATCATACTTAAATAAGGGTCTAATTAATGGATATTTTTTATTCCTTAATTAAAGGTGTCCATATATCCCACGTTTCTCTATCCCCTAATTCCTAAGACCTGCACCATTTTTCCCCTCCCCTTTCTTCCTCTTCTCCATTCCTTCTTCTTCTCAAAAAATACAGAGATGGAAATTACAATTTTGTTACGTGCGAAATAGTAGGGCCCACGCTTTCCTATTTCTTTTCGGATTCAAAATCATATTCTTATGGTTTTACGATATAGAGCTACTGCCTTTTTGGAATGTAAGCAAAAGCAATCTAGGGCTCTCAATTTTTCCGTTTGAGAAGAAAAGTGTGAGCACGTGATTTTTGCCCCAAGCAAATAAGTCCAAAATAAATATATAAAAATAATTTTTGTGTGAAATTTGTTGATCATTGTATAGAAGTACCAGTGTTTGTTTTTATTTGTTGAAAATAAAGCAAAGGAAATTTAAACAAAAATACAGTCTGAATTAATTAGAAAATACCAAAAACATAAAATAATTACTCTTAATTCTAGGAAAATTAGAAAATCAAAAGAAAAATACAAAATACAAGAGATAATAAATACAGTGGTAATAAAATACAGGAAAAACAAAATATATACAATACAAGAAAAATACAAAAAAATAAATAAATAAATAAAATACAATACGAAAATACAAAATATAAGGTATAATATAAAGAATAAAATACAAAGCATTTGGGCCAAATCACAAAATTCATCAGCCCAATTAACACCAAACAGACCAGGCCCAAAGGAAAAGACACCGGCCTACCTATATACAGGCCCAAACGACGTCGCTTAGAGAAGTAATCAGAACCGTCCAATTAATTGATCTAACGGATGAAAGGAGGGCCTCACTAAAACCAAACGACATCGTTAAGACAAAATAATCACAACCGTCTATCTAATTGATCTAACGGATGAGAGGAAGACTTCACTTAAACCATACGACATCGTTTAAATGGCCAGTGAATCCTGGCCATTCGTTTAAACTAATCCAATGACTGAGGGACATCGTTACACATTTAATATATCAATACACCCTCCATCACATTCATTTCATACATTCACACCATCAGACCCCAAACCCTAGCCGCCACATTTCCCTTCCCCCTCTCCACATAGGCCACCGGAACCCTACCGGTGGTCTGCTTCTGGTCATCTTCTCCGGCCAGCTTCCACACCACTGAACCTTCCCCTTCTCCTCTATCACCCCATCACACCAATTCCATCCAAAACCCCCTCTTTCTTCTCGAATCTTGAATAACAGGTCGCCGGAACCCTAGCCGGCGACCACCAACCTATGAACCAGCCTCCACCCTTAACACCATAGAACCACCTTGAGCTCCTCTTTCACCCTATCCAAATCCCTTCCTTCGAATCTTAGCCTAGCCCGTCGAATATCAAAAAACATCCCGCCGGAACCCTACTCCGGCGGATACCCCCCAAACCAAAAGCCACCCAATCGAACCCCAGCCTTAAAAAGCAAGCTTTTCACAAGAAACGAGACTCTAGAAGTCTGTTTGAAGACCAACAAGCCAAGAAAATGGCTTCTGAACCGCTGATGCCGGAAAATCAAGAAAGGAAGAAAATAGCCTGAGTTCCGGACAACCATAAAATCAAGAACCAGAAAGAAACTGAAGAAAAGAAGAAAAATAGAAAAAAAAACAAAAGAAAATACGAAAGCTAAGTCCCAAATCTTTTCTTTGTTGTTTCTGGTTCTCAAATCTTCTACCCTTTCTTTTTTGTTTTATTTCTCTGGAATCTGTTACATGCTCAAGGTTTTTCTGTTTGTACATGAAATCGACTGAATATTCTCTTGTTCTGATTGAAGTCATTTGTTAAATCACATGCTCTGTAGTCGTTTAATATTCTTGCTTGATAGATCTTGTTCGATTAAATGTCCTGATTAATTGGATTCAACCATTATTAAATTGTTTCTCTGAGTCCTGATTAATCAAGTGTTTAGTTGAAATTAGGGTTATATTTGCAAGTTTGTTTAATACTGGCTATTATTGCAATACGGTTTAATGCTTGACTCTTCTGAATTTTTGAGCACTTAGTCACAATAGGGCTATATGTGCAAATGATATGGGCTATTGTTGCAACACAGTGTAAATTTTGACTTGTAAAGCCATTTGTGGTTATTTCTGAAAAGGGGTTAGCTCTGAAAATCTCACTTAGTCCAGAATTGGTTAAAAAATAAAGATAAGTCTAAGGGTTATATTTTAAATAATGCTGAATACCTCAGGTCTTAACAGACCTAAGGGCAGGTCGGGTAAATACATATGAAGTATAAGGGGTTAAAAGGGAATAGGAAATGGTAATTCTGAGGATAATGTAGAAGTAGTGAGGACATAAAAGACAATTGGGCCTGGTTTTACTGTAATTAGTTGAATAATAAGGGGTGAATCAGGCATAGTTAAATGGTGAATAGGTAATAACCCTTAGCAAGTGAGGGCAATAAAGGTATTAACGCCTAATAGAATGGTATAGAATATCCTGGAACCTTCTAGCAGGGGTTCAAGTGTATTCTTATCAAAAATAACTTAGACTAAACTGAAATAATTCAAAAAGAGTAGGGGTGGGAAATCTGAATATCTAATTCAAATTTCCCTCCCATTCTATTCTATAAATAGGCCCCTTCAAGCCTAATTCAGGGTTCAGAAATTTTGGGGAAAAAATTAGAAGTTGAAAATTTTTGAGAGATTAAGGGAATTCAGAATTTTAGAGGTTCGAAGGTTCAGAAGATTTTTACATTAAAATATACACTGAAATACTGCTACTGTTTCATTGCTGCTAGTTCGAGTGATATTTCGGACTTCTGTTCGTTGTTCTTCATCTGTTTGATTGAATTCGCTGGGTTTTCTACTTGCTTGGTTGAATTCGCTGGGTTTTCTATTCTGAAGTCGTACCTGTTGCTGTGTTAATCTGCCTCTATCGCTGTTGATACTTGGTTGCTGCTTATCACTGATTTTCTTCTCCTTCATCCCTTAGAACTCATTGTTTTATCTCAATCTGATCAGGTACACTACTACCTCTCATGGATGTAATTGAAGTTTGAAGAAATGGAATGAGCAGTAGTTTCCTTCTGTAATTCTGTTTTGTCTTATAGTTTGATAATTAGAGTTCATGTAATTCATTAGGATTTTGGGTTGTAATAAGGACTGGACTGTACGAACTTAATTCAGATTTATAGTAGTAGTAGATAATAATGTAGGAAATACATTAAGCAGATCAGTCAAAATGATCACCTAGATCTAAATTAAAAACTGGTTTAAACTTAGTTAATTTGCTTATAGATTTACAACTATTCTGAAATCAGACGTGTAATACACAAGTGTTCGGATATTTTGTTAATTAAATTTTGGATCAGTAGCTGTTAGTTCGAAAAATATGACTTAGTTAAAGTTTGAATCGTGTTAATGGCTTAATACCATTTAAACTTGTTTAGTTACAAATTGGCGTTAAAACTCAGTAGTATGGTGTCAAACAGAAGTTTCAGTATGAATGAAATCCACACTGCAATTCGAATATGTTTTAGTTGAAGATTTAGGTTAATGCTTCCAGTTAAATAAAAACAACAAGGTAACTCTGCAAGTAGTGTCTCAACTGATAAATAATATGTAGATTAGACTCAGTTAATCTGACTAAACAGTAGTACTCAAATATAAATCAGTATTAGCAAGTCTAGTTAAATTCTGATATTGAACTTAATAATATCTGCTCATAGTTCTGTTAGTTCATTAAAAATGTTAATCTGCCTTGAACCTGCTTTAGATATTAATAATTTGGGCCTAATCATGGGAAGAGGCCCAAGTCCAATCGATATGGCATTTATGCCTATGAGAACAGATACGAAAATGTCGACTGGGCTTCAAGTAGCCAATTGCACCTTGGTGCAGCTTTGTTAAGTTGGCCCAGATTCCAGGCCCAATAATGAATAATGGCCTGGATCCAATTAGATAATGACATAAAAACATGCTTATAAACATTTCTATTAAGGGAAAAACAGAATTAGAAAACTTAGTGCTATTTAGGTATATTTTAAAAAATATGAATGGGACGAGCCTCGTTACAAGATAAAAACGCATGGGGCCCCCAAATAATAACTATAAAATTTTTAGACCCGGAAGGATCGTTTAGACAATTTCACGGTCTTTCCCCAAAATAACAAGAATAGACATCACTAGGCATAATTCTAATATACATTCATTTGAACGGGTGCACTTTTATGTGACCCAAATCCCACTCTCAACGAAGTCGAAATATATTCAAAGCCACAGGCGTACTGGTACGGTGTGGTCATGGATGTATTTTCACGACGTTGCAAATTCTTAAAATTCAAAAGCGGAATACTTGCACATGATTAAAATATATAATTGAAATCTGATAAAATCAAAACAACAGTTGAGCGACCGTGCTAGAACCACGTAATCCGGGAGTGCCTAACACCTTCTCCCGGGTTAACAGAATTCCTTATCCGGATTTCTAGTTTGCAGACTGTAACAGAGACAAACTTTCCTCGGTTCGGGATTAAATCTGTGACTTGGGACACCATTATATTCTCAAGTGGCAACTCTGAAAACTTAAATNGTATAGTGTATAATACATTATCGTAAAAAGGAGGTGTGACAGCTCTGGCGACTCTGCTGGGGAAAAGAAACCCAGGACTTCGGTTCAGGGTATAAGAATTCGAGCTCAGTTAAAATTGTTGTTTTGGATTATATCTCATGTCCCTATATGTTTTGATCAATGTGCTATGTGTTTACCGCTTTGATATTACGTGAATTGTATATAAAAATGGT